>JADBJO010026908.1:0-2500 GCA_016801955.1 Conus betulinus | reverse complement strand
GAAATCTGATGTCGGGACAAAAATAATCAACAACATCCGCCAAGTATACGTCAAAGTGACCAGTGCAGTGCTCACAAAGGGCTCTCGACTGGAAAGTGGTCCACATGTCAGTTAGGATCAGTAAGGGCCCCTTTACTCTCCAGTAGTTTTCAACGCAGTCCTGGAATGCATCATGATGATACACTTGAAGATCAGTAAACACAACCAGCACTGCAAGAAGAACTACCTGGAACCTTCACTTTGCAGGTGACTTTGATGGCCTGGCGGGCACTGAACAAGAACTCATTAAGCTTGTTAAAACACTCGATGAAAGATCTATGAGACATAGTTTGGACATCAACACAGAGAACACCAAGCTAATGGCCAGCCACAACACCACCTCCAGTACTGATATGACCATGGATGGAAGATAGGAAGTGTTAAACTGTTCCTACATCTGGGTTCTGTTTACAGCGATGGCGGATTTAAATCAAATGTCATCTCAAGAGCAGCAAAGATATCAGTTCGTCCAGATTCAACCCTGTACGGTAAGACAATGACATCTCTGTGAAACAAATCAAATGTATGCACGGGTATATTTCCTTTTCCTATAATTATGAATACGCGACATGGACCTGGTAGAAAGAAATCTATCATAGAAATAAGATGTCATTGCAAGATGGTATAATCAGATATACTGATTATATCACCACTGAACAAAGCGTGCAATACCATCAAAAAGCACGTCGGGCCATACGAAGATTTGCTGACACCAGCAAAGCCAAGAAACTAAGCTGGCATTGTCATGGGATCCCCCAACAGCCCCGCTGAATGATCATCCAGGAAAGTGTTGAAGGAGCGAGCCAGACCAAGGGAAGACAGAAACAAATGGACTGACAACATTGCAAAATGGACAGCAGAAAGAAGACAGAAACACATGGACTGACAACATTGCAAAATGGACAGCAGAAAGAAGACAGAAACACATGGACGACAACATTGCAAAACGGACAGCAGAAAGAAGACAGAAACGCATGGACTGACAACATTGCAGAATGGACAGGGAAACATCTGTAGAGACCAGAGAGAAGACCAGAAACGCATGGACTGACAACCATTGCAGAATGGATAGGGAAACATCTGTAGAGACCAAGGCCACGGAACACAACCCGACAGACCAAAGGAGTCTGGTGAACAGTTTCTTCAGTGCCATGCCCCGATGACTTCACACGGACTGGGCAAAAGAGGTAAATATTAGTTATACAAAGACAAAATTATTTTCGTATTTTTGAATAATTTCAAATGCAAATGTGTGCGTGATTCTAGGACTGAGCCAATTGTTATATATTATTTATTTAAAAAATTGGATACACAGTTTTAATATGTCCCTGAGTCTCTGAAAAAAATGACGTTTTCCCACTCCGCTCTCTCAGATGATAAAATATGAGTGTTTTCACCTGCCGTTAGAACAATATCATCATTACCAAATTTGACCTGTCGGTTCTTAGCGATGATAAACTGTGAATGTTTCCACCTGCTGTCAGAACAATATCATCATTACCAACTTTGACTTGTCGGTAACAATATCATCACCAACATTGACTTGTCGATAAACAATATCATCATTACAACTTGACTTGTCGATAACAATACCATCATTAACAACTTTGACCTTGTCGATAACAATACCATCATTACCAACTTGACCTGTCGGTTCTCTTAGTGATGTATGACCGACACTATCTGACCTGATGACACAGGAGGAAGAACAGCATTTCATTTGTTTTTTGGTATAATTCATTACAAAATTATATTTTTTTTATAATTATTCAAAATTGCATTTTTTTGGTATAATCCTTTCTGTAATTTGTAACTGGCTGGGGAGAGACAGCGTGTGTCTATCTCTTTTTCGGGTACTCGTGTCGGAGGTCTAAAATATTTTGCATTTCTGAATTCGAGACAAAGAAAATCGAATTAAAACGATTAGCTTTTGACAACTTATCTTATTGTGAAAAAGATAGTAAGCCGACATCATGGCATGGATTCAATATATTTGTATGTACCCAGGACTGTGAAGAGCTAACTGTACAGCTCTACTGTCTGGAGATTGTATTTATTCTACAAGCTGTGCAAGATAAAAAGATAAACTTGTTCATAAATTATTTTTGATCGGGCAAGGCTAGTGACTGTGGTAATAGTGGTTTTATTGTTTTCGTATGTATCTTGATCCTATGGTTAAGTATCACTGCTGTGATTTTTTGTCCTACTTTTTCCCTGCTGTCATTATCACATTCCCGTATGGAAATTGGCCATTGTAATGTCTAGTCAGTCAAATTATCATCCCAAACGTCGACTTAATGAAATGTTGTAAAGTCATATTATACTTCATGTTGAAACTAATGATGTCGGATCCTCTCCACTTAAAAAAAAAGTTTCTTAGTGTGTGTGTGTGTGTTTGTGTGTTTGTTGGTGTGTGTGTGTGTTTGTGTGTGTGTGTTATTTTCAAAATGTGCAGCCATAT
>JADBJO010026907.1:20000-21978 GCA_016801955.1 Conus betulinus | reverse complement strand
GAGAAGTATGAGGAGAGAAGAGACGAGACAGAGAGAATTCGTCTCACAAATATACAGTGTAAACGCGCGACGATTCCGTACCCATCTTTACGGGCACTAGCACAAACGATTGTTGTGGAAGAGTGTGGGATGGGTGTTTTATCTGTGTGCAACTGATAGTCAAATTGATGAAATCAATATGGTCTTTGTTTCCTTTTTTTATTTGGTTTGGAGGCCGCAAGCGGGGAGAGCTACATGATCTTCTATAAAAAACTACAAAAAATAGAGCAAAAACAAAACAAACAAACAAAAAAACCCCACGAACCACAAGCGGCCATGCAGACCTGTAGAATGTCTTTCTCTCTTTCTCTGTTTTTGTCTGTCTGTCTTCTTGCCTCTGCCTCTCTGTCTCTGTTCTGTCTGTCTGTCTGTCCTCCGTCTCTGTCTCTGTCTCTTCTCTCTCCTCTCTCTCATCTCTCCCTGTCTCTCTCTGATATTTGTTTTGTCTTGATTCAGGTTTATTTGCTTTTGTTGTTCCACGGGTACTAGCACCAAACATGTGTGAGACTGTATAACAGGCTGTATAACAGGCTGTATAACTGGCTGTATAACTGGCTGTATAACAGGCTGCATACAGCTGTATAACAGGCTGCATAACAGGCTGTATAACAGGCTGCATAACAGGCTGTATAACAGGCTGTATAACAGGCTTATTTATACACCAAAAGAAGGGAAGAACCCACACTAGGAAATAATGTTTAAAACACCATCCTTCAGGATGTTGCTACCTGAGTGTTAAAATGCCATGGGGCCATAAACTATCATTCCAAAATTGTAATTGAGTTTAAATGTGTTTTGTTGTAGTTAGGATGGTGCCACACTGGTTCTGAAATCAACAGACTTTATTGTGTTTTGTTGTTGTTAGATGGTGCCACACTGATTTTGAAGTCAACAAAATTTATTGTGATTTGTTGTTGTTATGATGGTAGCACACTGGTTTTGAAGTTAAACTTTGTTGTAGTTGCAAAGTGAGACGACTGCAAGTGGAAATCTGAACAAATCTTAAATAACATTTAGCGAACCGAAAAAAAAAAAAAAAAAAAAAAAGGACAAGCGAATCACAAGACAAACACGACGCCATTCGACCTCTTAGGTTTCTCCAGGCAAGAAGACCTAAGAGGTCGAAAAGCGTCGTATTTTGTCTTGTGATTCGTTTATCCACGTCTTTACTTTGCGGATCGCTAACATTTATTTTATTTTGATGTGTTCTGTTGTTATGACGGTGGCACACTGATTTTTGAAGTCAATAGACTAATGTGTTTTGTTGTTGTTATGACAGTGGTACACTAGTTTTGAAGTAAACAGACTTTATGGGTGTTTTGATGTTGTTATGATGGTGATACACTGTTTTGTAAGTCAACACACGTTTTTGTGTTTTGGTGGTGTTAGGATAGGGGTACTCTGGTTTTGACGTTAACAGAGTTTGTCTTTTTGTTGTTGTTAAGATAGGGGTACACTGGTTTTGAAGGTAATAGAGTTTCTCTTTTTGTTGTTGGTAGGGTAGGGGTACACTGTTTTGAAGTTAATAGAGTTCGTCTTTTGTTGTTGTTTGGATAGGGCACATTGGTTTTGAAGTCGACACATGTTAATGTGTTTTGTTGTTGTTAGGATAGTGGTACACTGATTCTGAAGTCAATGGAATGTGTCTTGTGTTGTTGTTAGGATAGGGGGCACACATGTTTTGAAGACAATAGAGTTTGTCTTTTTGTTTGTTGTTTCGTTTTTTTTTTGATAGGGGGCACACCGCTTTTAAGTCAATGGAGTTTGTCTTTTGTTGTTTCTAAGATAGGGACACACTGGTTTTGAATTCAACAAATTTTAATGTGTTTCGTTGTTGTTAGGGTAGCGGGACACTGGTTTTGAAGTTAATAGAGTTTGTCTTTTTTGTTGTTGTTTTGGATAGGGGCACACTGGTTTTTAAGTCAATAGAGTTTGTCTT
>JADBJO010026907.1:0-15000 GCA_016801955.1 Conus betulinus | reverse complement strand
GTTCTGTGGGGCAGGTACAGGTAGAGACAACGGGTCTGCCGGGTATGATGACTTTGTGCATCTTAGGGAACAGGTAGAAAGTAGGTCGTTTGGTGTCTGATGTTATGAGGAGTCTTGCTGTCTTTGTACGTTATCATGTTCATTTCTTGGTGGCTATGGTTGAAACGTTTTGTGTTTGATGGAGGGGTGATAATGTGAATGGTGTGTAGAGATATGTGTCAGACAGTTGTCTCTGTGCTTTCTGTGTATATTAATCTTTGTCCCAAACTCAACTGCCCCCCCCCCCCCCTTTCCCTTTCCCCCACCTTTTCCTCTTCCTTGTCTGTTGGGTTGATGACAATATCTTGTCGAAGCACTGGTGACTTAGGCATTTTTGTTTCTTCCCATGAGAGGATGGAGAGACGAATACATTTGGATTTTATTCCGGAGATTTCCCTTCTGCAGTTTTTACTATAGAGTTCAACTTGGAGAAGAGGCCAACATCACCCCACAGGGCACAGTGGCAGGGAGGAGAAGAGGTCAGCATCACCCCACAGGGCACAGTGGCAGGGAGGAGAAGAGGCCAACATCACCCACAGGGCACAGTGGCAGGGAGGAGAAGAGGCAACATCACCCCACAGGGCACAGTGGCAGGGAGGAGAAGAGGTCAACATCACCCCACAGGGCACAGTGGCAGGGGGGAGAAGAGGCCAACATCACCCCACAGGGCACAGTGGCAGGGAGGAGAAGAGGCCACATCACCCCACAGGGCACAGTGGCAGGGAGGAGAAGAGGTCAACATCAACCCACACAGGGCACAGTGGCAGGAGGAGAAGAGGCCAACATCAACCCACAGGGCACAGTGGCAGGGAGGAGAAGAGGTCAACATCACCCCACAGGGCACAGTGGCAGGGAGGAGAAGAGGCCAACATCACCCCACAGGGCACAGTGGCAGGGAAGAAAAGAGGTCAACATCACCCCACAGGGCACAGTGGCAGGGAGGAGAAGAGGCCAACATCAACCCACAGGCACAGTGGCAGGGAGGAGAAGAGGTCAACATCACCCCACAGGGCACAGTGGCAGGGAGGAGAAGAGGTCAACATCAACCCACAGGGCACAGTGGCAGGGAGGAGAAGAGGCAGACAGAGGAAGAGGTGGGAGGACAGTGTCAGAGAGTGGACAGCCCTGTCCTCGGCCAGCTGTTGGCGGGCTGCACAGAATGGCCACAGAGGGAAAGTTATCAGTGAGTCAGTGCTGCCCTCCTGTGACCAAGGCTGACCTGGGATGGTGCATTCTAACTGACCAGGATGGCTGCATGGCTACATCAGTGTTGCTTGTGGCTGTGTAGACCAATGCGACAGTGACAGTCTCTACCATAATGGTTGGGCCTGTGTGGAATATGGTCTGTTGGTTTACCCGTACTTCAATCTGTGTGAGCGCCTTTCTTCTCTGCTGTGCATGACATCTTCCTGTGTATTAGATGCTGGTTTAGGGCAGCGCTCCACCTCGCAAGTCCCGTTCAAGGCTCGGCATTGAAGCCAACAGCTCTCTTGTCTTCTCAAACAAAGTTGTTTGTGTCATACCTAAGGGCGGCCGGCTGGTCTCCTTTCGGATGTCAGATCACTGTGGGAATGTCCCCCGGGATGCTGCATCTTGCATGTCGTGAATGTGTGTCAGTAAGCCAAGCGTGCTTTGCCTGGCAGGATCTTCAGGCTCAGGAAGCCGGCGTGACACCAAACCTCAGTGTTGGACACTGTCTTACACAGACATGCTCACGACATGGTGGCTGCTTCTCGTGTGGAGGATGCCTAGCCTTCTGTCCTGCCTGGTACAGGTTGTCCGTATGCCCAGTGAATCATCAGTGGTGTCTCAGTACATCTACCTGGGGTAAAGAGGTAGGCAAAGCCACAGAAATAAAAAGTGAGATGAAAAGATCTGTTTTCTAAACCTTAGTAGTATACTACTTCACTTCAGTAATATAGAGATTCACTACGGGTTGTTTTTATTTTTTGATAATTTATTTGTTTGCTTCATGACCTCTTTACTTGACGAAATCAATTGCGATTTTAACATGCTAAGTACTTTCTCTTCTAGCGCTTTTTGTCGTTTCTGCATGACTACAGTCCACAAGTAGAGAAATGGGCAGAGAGTCGAGCCAAGAGGTAACCCAAATACAACCATGGCGTCATGGATGTCGTTTAGTCCTGGGATATCGTGTGTGGCCAGTACCGTGACAAAGCCGAGAATAAGCCAGCTGGCACTGTTTGTGGTCGCCACTTTTCTTATTAGGTGCACTGCAGAATACACTGACCTTAATGAGGAATTCAGCATTACTCTGAGTTTAGGTGTTCGCCTGTAGATTACGATTTGGCCAACCATTATTATCAGGTAAGTGATGAAGTTAATAGTTATAACTATATCGAACACTGGAATTCTTTGTTTGCCTTATATCGATTAAATAATGTCATTCTACACAAACCTGATTGACCTTGACGCTCCCAGTGTGACAGCCCAGGAAGCAATGGTATCAAGGACATCAGGGTTCCAGCACACCATGGCACTATGCAAACTGATGGCAGCGAGACTGACTTCAACAGACAGGAGTCCTTACCAAAGCAAACCAGAGTGATGTGATCCACTGTGATGAGCCCAATGATCAACACTGACACCTCACTGGACAGATGAAAAAGAAATGTGGCAAATAGACAAGGTACGCTGTTAACCCAAATCCTTTCAGAGTGCAAGTAATCATCATGAAATATCTCATCAGCTGCCACAGTGATGCTGACATGATATCCCACACACGATTGAGCCAACAGCAGATTAGCAACTATCACCCTATTGCTTTCAGAATCTCCCCTGACAGTAAGAAGATTGACGATACTAGCCCAGTTTCCTAATGTGGCGCACACACTGACCACCCAGAAGAAAACTCTGTACAATTCAGATGGTATCAGCTTCGTGCATGAAGGGAATACAGTGTGGGGAGCGGAGCACTTTATCTGATGCGATTGTTCTGGCAGAAAGTTTTGACAGCAGAACCTGTAATCTGGAGCAAAGATATGCTGTAAATAATCACTCGCTGATAACAGATCATAAGGGAAATCCTCAACTGGATTAAAACTAATGTCAAGTTCACGCAGATACGGCATGTTTTTGAAACCTTTGGGGCCAATGATGTTAATGGCGGAAAAGGAAAGATTTAGATGGGTTACCAGAGGCAAGAAAATAAACAGTTCGCTGTTCAGTACGTTAAGATCTGTCTCCGACACATCAATCAGCATCAACGAATAATGAATATATTTGATCAGTTTGTTTATTGAATTTGACCTGATAGGATTTTTTGCCAATTTCATGATTTTCAAATTCTGTAAAATAAGAACATTAGGCATGTCAAGATATTTTAGATAGTTGTTAGTTAGGTCAATGAATTGTAAGTTAGGAAACTGCATGCCTGATACATTAGAAATAAAGCAGCGAGACAGAACAAGACGAATGAGGTAGACGTTAGTGTTAAAATCATACAACGACATCCCTGATTCTGAAGCATCTACATGCCGGAGCTCTGAGAAGAGATCCACAGGAAACGATTTTCCGCAAAGGAAGGAGTGGCCTTGACATACACAGCCTTCAGGACAGGTCGTATCACACATCAGTTCATCATCTCGATGTGGGCACTGGCCCCAGCCATCACACAGATGATCTCCATGGAGACAAATTGTAGATGCACGACACTGGAACAGTCCAGAACATGGAGCATTGTTACAGTCCTGCTCATCCTCTCCATTGACACAGTCAGAGAATCCATTGCATTGAGTGTAGACAGGAAGACAGTACAGCCACTCAGATGGACAACGATAGTGAGTGTCAGGACAAGGTTCTTCAGTTTCCATCACCTGTTGTGTAAAATAGCCAGTACCATCCAAGTTAACATATATTCGTTGTTTCATGTCCACGCTTCTATCTCGAACGCAATAAATACACAAAAACAAGTAATGTCCAATCTCATCAGAATCATCCATACAATCAGAGTACTTATTACAACGTTGACTTAATAATACACATTGACCATTAGAACATCCAAACTCTGGACAAGAAAGGTGTTCACAAAATGATTCATCACTGTAGTCTGGACAGTCCTGTATGAAGTCACACACCACAGTGTAATGCAGAGATGTGACATCATCACTACAACGGAACATGCTGTGTTCATAGATACATTTGTCTCAGCAGACGATAACATGTTGTTACGCTTACCGGTCGAATTCAGGACTACATCACCTTCAGAATGATTAGTCTTCCGACGGCAAATATCGAGTGTACGGTCCATAAACGTGAATCACATGACTATTTGAACACACCATAAATGCTGCCTAGTCTGTGTGAATGTTGACTGTGTGGACTCTGATCGGCCTGGTCTTTTTTGTGGAGGAAAACACTCCAAATGCTTGTAACGAAATTTCGCATTGTGCTAATGATGGATACCACTTAAATTTACATTCGATAAAACCAGTTGATGTCCAGCTCAGTGTGGCAGATTGACTAGATGCAAGATATGGCTTACATCTGAAGTGATTCACGTTGTATATCATAGTATTGTCAGACCACTTACGGAACCTACTGTACATAAAAGGTACCATGTGCCAACCTGAAGTGTAACCCAATAGTACATTGAAATTGAAATGATATTTGTACAATGGTAGGGAGTCTGTCACTTCTTTTCGAGTTTTTACAGAAGCCAGACGGTAGCCTAGTTTCTTACACTCATTGGATAATAGATCCTGTTCAGGTAATAAATCATCTGACAAGACCAGCTTAAAGCATTTGTGAACTGAAGCCACCGCTCCTTGACACTCGGGGCTGCTGAAGGGACAGTGTTCTGTTTCATCCCGTCCATCTTCACACTCCGTCTTCAGATTACACTGCAGAAAGTGATGAAATTGGAATAATTAATCACAGAACAGTTGAACAACCCACTTTGCAGTTTATAAGGATGTCCAGAGGCAAGAAAAAAACAGAAAAAACATTTTGAGAAAGTTTAGTCTTAAACCATCATGAATGAAGTGTATTCTGATATATGAAGCTAGGAATATGTAGGCTGGTGTGGGACCGCCTGGTACTCACATAAGCGCTGAATACTTGAAAAGTGCCATGTTTCTTGTAAGTCACTTGTATTGGACCCCTGTCATCATCGGGACGAAGTGTGTATGACTGCTGCACACACTAAGCATGACGACCATCTTGAATGCAACGTCAGATCTGTGCTGAAGGGAATACTCTTTGCCACGTATGGTAAAAATTATATATCCAGAATAATTTGTCATACATCGCAAAAATAAATTATTATAATTTATTGCTTGAAAGTTTATTGTAGCAGTCGGTTTGTTCTTCATCATCACCCACATCACATTTGCACGTGACTCAAAAAACAACTCTTCAAGGACATAATATTCACATTCCAGATGTACTTTAGAAGAAAGCTTTGATTTTAATTGCACATCAATGGTCCAGATCTTTCTGTAACCGAAACCACACCAGTATACCGGCTGTTGAACATGAGCACGCACATATTTACCCCATTTCACCTTCACGTGCAGGTTACAGAACACAGTGTAACCCCACACAGTCCATATACTACTCTCTGAGGCACCATAAGGCGTCCCAAGGTGGCGTAGCCACAGTCAGACGCATTTTTCTGTATAAGTGGTGTACGTTTGTTGGTTTGTTTCATGAAAAGTGTACACCTGGACACCAGTCACCAATCTTCAGGGATGATATACTGGTGGTATCTCTGTTGGTTTTAACACTTCCGGCAATCTCTGCACAGAAACTCGGGTAGCAATGCATCAGACAGATTAGGGAAATCGGTAGCAGTACACAACTGGATTTGTCTATTGGATGCGAAACTGACTGTGATGGTGTGTGTTTTATCTTTGTTGTTAACCTGCTTGCTTGTCATGATACAACGCGTGGTGTTCTTGTCCAGACTTAAAGCAATATAGTTTCCTCCAATCCCTTCTGCTGCTCTTGCTGTTTTACTCCGAATTGCGTCTGCTCTTCCACATTTCCTCTGTCTTGCTCTTGCCCCCCATCCTCCCTCTCCCAACCCCATCCTTCCACTTTTTCTTAACTGATCTGCTCATTTCCTCCTCACTTCCGATTTCTGTTGTGATTTTACAGCACCTCTTCCTGGCACATTCCTTCTACTCTTTTTAAATCTGCTCTTTTCCCGCTATAAAAAATACATACATACATATTTTATATTACTTTGCACTTAGGACAACCGCGATTTGGTCGCCCTAAGGTTTTGGCCTGCTACGAGAAGGGAATCGTGCATACAGCCTTATTTCAGTGTGCTATCGGGGATTTATTGTCTTAAGTTTGTCTGGGTACATTTTGGCTTTTTTCCAATAAGGCGTTTGTGAATATCATCGATTTAATGATCTTCACCTTAGGGCAACCAGCGCAATAAAGGGTTTTATGGCAACCAGCCTATTTGGTAAAATATCTTTTTTTCGAAGGGGGTTGTTTTGAAAAAAAAGTTACACATGAACTTCTTTAATCACATTAACTATTTTAAAAAACAGAACAAAAGGGCTTTGTAAGTCTTTTCTGTAAACCGTCGATCTTGCCAGATATACGCACACACTCACAGTCAAGCTATTTTTAGAATTCAATCGTGGCTTGAGAAAGCGAGCATTGAACGAGACCCAAATCTGGGCCAAATCCGATCATTCCTTTCGTACCTCCTTTCAATTTACTTGTAAACTTTTAACACTTTGGGAGGTTAAAACTTTAAATAATGGGAAAAAAAAATTAGTGTCTGGCAATGATTTTTGACACTGATACTTGTATTCTTTACTGAAACATGGAACGTCCGTATCTCGATGTGTTTAATGAGATTGGGGTGCGTAAGGATTATCATCAGATGGCGGATGTGTGGTCTTCGCTATGAGTGTTGTAGAGATTGCCTGGTTCAAGACCTTCGACAACAAGAAGATGTAAGTAATTTTTTTTTTTTTGTAAATTTGGGCTTTGTGTGTGTGTGTGTGCATGTTTATATTATCATTATTGCATCGAGCTTAAATTTAATCTTTCTGTCACTGCAATCTGAATCAAATCGTTAGATTCGATTCAGTATTATACTCGTAACACTGCGCTGTCTCAGTAGGCCCTAGAAACTTATGCAGCATTGTGCGTTGTTACAGGAAGAAAATATAAAGTACTGAAACGGAACGAAAAAAAAAGTTGAATTAAAAATAGTAGTAGTCTTCTCGATGTTTCATGACTTGAGCCAGGCCAGTCCGGCTACCGGCGCCCCCGCGAGCAAACCCCGACCGACACAACCAAAACTTCACAGCCCCAGTACTGGGCGTGTCAGCAGCCAGGCACTATGCAGTAGCCCGATGCCAAAGTTTTAGCTTCTTATTCCTCTTCTGCCATTTGAGGTTGTTAGTTCTGCACCTCACCCATAGTTTTCGTTCAGACAGCAAATCCATGTGCGTCATCCATTGTTTCCACTGGCACAGCATGGCCTACTACTGAATCAGAATGTGCTTTCATGTGTGCCTAACATTTTTGTGCAAGTTTTCGCAAACAACGGGGCCTCGGTTTTGAGTCTCATCCTTCCTGGGGGACGTTTTTTTTTCCATAGCTGATCATGTCAGATTCCCATTTACACCTGGATGGAATGGGAAAATAAAATATTTCCTAGGGTCACACCCCTGTGGTCAAAGTTTGAATTGAACTGATAGTTTGCACAGTGATGGATCACGAGCTCGTGACAAACCAGCTGAGCCACAGTGGCTCTTGTGACATTAAATATCAGTGGAAATGTTTCTATTTTCAAGTACTTCATGGGTTAGGGTTACAGAATTAAAAAGCAAAAGAGTTTCAAGGAGGGGCAGTGCCGACTGGGGTTCATCCCTGACTTAAGACTTTGGGACCTCTTGAATTGTGGAAGTGGTAAACTTAGCTTCTTTCAGTTTTCAGTAATTGATGACTTGACACCCACAGAAAATAGTAAATGCTGAGATTCAGTTTGAAGACTGTAAATAAAGGTGCGAGTGGGATAGTGGGTGGGTGGGTGGGTGTGTCATTTCCTGTAAGTCACAGTGTTTGTAGGCCTCCAAGAATACGACAGGCCTAACTAAGCATTTGTGACATTAAGCAACAGTGACAACTTTCTTCTTCTTCTTTTTTTAGACCTTCTTCATCTTATTATTAACATGTAAAAGTTTTGACTAACCATGTTTTATTAATTCTTTGTAAAGTGAAAAGCTATTCTCAATCTCTGAGTCAGAGTGACCAGTGTTTAATGCCTACTGATTTCATTTCAGATTCAAGATGGCTACTTTTGATGAGGTTTTTAAGCTTCTCAAGAGCAGGTAAGTTTAAAATTGCTCAAATTGCCTTTTTTTTTTTTTTTTTTTTTTTTTAAACTCATTTAAAAAAATTAAGGTCAGCAACAAAAACAAGGGTAGGTTGGATTGCTGGAAACATACAATTCTTTTTTTGTTTGCCTAATGGAAAGTCTTATAAGGGGTGTGTGTGTGTGTGTGTGTGTGTGTGTGTGTGTGTGTGTGTGTGTGTGTGTGTGTGTGTGCGGAAGAAAGGGGGGGGGGGGATCATTGATGTCTAGGACTGATAACCTTGCATGTGACAATTTAAGATTACTTCAACACATATTGAGTTACACTTTATTTTTGAAGAATTTTGGATGGATAATCTGTATACTAAGACAGTAGTACATGTTTGTAAACCTATGTTTTGAATTATTTCAGTGCCTAGACACCTTTATTGCATTAAACCATATTCCTCACAACATTTCTGGAGCACATTGATGTTTTCCTCAAAATTACAACTTTCATAAATTGAATGTCCGTAAATCAATAGCACACTGTAAGCGAGGGAAACTATTTAATGTAGAGCGAAAGATGCTCTTTGCAAAGGAGACAATTTACTGTATGGAGATGCTCTTGGGAAGGGCGAAGATTTTACTGTAGAGCAGCAGTAAATGGTAGAGAGAGAGAGAGAGAGAGAGAGAGAGAGAGAGAGAGAGAGAGAGAGAGAGAGAAAATGTGTATGTGTGTGTGAGAGAGTGAGAGAGAGCACATGTGTGTACATAGAATTCAATTCCCGGCAAAACGGGTTCGTCAGCTAGACTAAATGTAATACTGAAAGGATGATTTTCTGCTGAAAAAAAAAGAGTATTAACTAGCCAGTCAGGTAGAAAATATTAATAAATGCAGGGAACAAAATAATCCTTCAAAATTCTATGAAAGATTGGTGTTGATTTTGTGTATCTGATAGGACAACTGAGAAGTTTTCCAGCTCCTGTTTCTTTTATTTCATTCTTTTTGACTGCTGAGGCTTCTTATTAAGCCTGCTTGGCCTATTTCATTGCAGGTTTTGTCTGCATTTTAAGGTTTGAAAAAAAAAAAAACTGCTGGAAAACAAGGTGCCTTTCCCCTAAACCTCACACCCTATCTTTCAGTCAACAAGAATGTTTAGAGACAATAGTTGTAAATATGTATATATATATATATTACAGCGGAAAGTTGTTGCAAAAAATTCTCGGTAGACAAATCACTGCCAAGTTCTATTTCTGAATTTAATTTTAAGAAATGAAATTAATCACTTTCAATAAACTACTGATATTTCAAAACAATATTGTAATTTTTTTTTGCAGCAGGATAATCTGTGCGGACCCAAATGATGAAGATTATGATGCACCGGCCAATGTGATAGTAAGTACCATAAAATCCCCAGCAAATGCCCACCACCCTTCTGCATGGATTGTGGGCAAGTGTAGGGGTGGTCGTTTGCTAGTTTTTGTACCTGAAAATGCATTCCCGTTTTCAAATAGTGTATGCGCTACATTGTTATTTTGTTAAGTTCTAATACAAAACATGAACCTAACAATGTGCTATGGTGATTAACGGTAGGTGGAAGCAATGCTTTTCATGTCGAGCCCCAGATTTATGTTGCTGCATTTTCTTCTGCTTTGTGTTCCTGGAACACCCAATAAAAGACACCAAAGAATGCCTCATCTGTCATGTGCTGGAACATGAAAAACATAGGAGGAAATTCTATCAAAGTTAGAGTGGACATGGTCAAAGACATGGGAGTTTCTGTGGCTTCAGTTTTGGGGGCAATGGGTAAAAAAAAACAAAAACAGAATCAATGGAAGAAAGATTTTCTAGAAAATACAGAGACAAACTGGAAAAAAGAGACAGGCAAAAAGGGGATGCATCAGAGATGAGAGAGAGAGACAGTAGAAATAGTATTGAGGGCCAGTGATGGGCCTCGCGGCCCTTGGATGCACCATCATTTTCTTATATCTTGATTTTCAGTGTTGTTTTGGTGATGGTTTTTGCAATAAAGGAATTACCAGTATGGTTTCTATCAAATTCATCATGATTTTTTTTTTCATTGTCTGGTTTTCATCCAGAATATTTTTAACGTCTTATTTTAAATAGTAAAATGGTTCCAATGTAAAGACAGACAGCAGACACATCAGAGACAGGCAGATGGGTAGGGAAAGACATTGAGATAGGCATACAGAGAAAGATTAAGAGAGAGAGAGAGAGGTGAGGTGGGGGGGGGGGGATGGGGGGGGATGGGGGGGAGGCACACAGACAGAGAAACATGAGTCATAAAGTAAGCCAACTGCAAGAAAAATGTGTGTGGCCGTTTGCTAAGTATCGACTCCTCTGCATAACTTCTGGCCCAAAATAGGGGATGGGTGTTTTCTAGGTGCTGGGCATTTGCTTGGGAATTTACAAGGGATGTTACACTTACAGGATGCATAATTATGCAGTGCAGCTCGCCGCACACACATGCATGCATGCACACGCACACACACATATGCACACACGCACACTCTCTCTCTCTCTCTCTCTCTCTCTCTCTCTCTCTCTCTCACACACACACACACACACACACACACACACACACACACACACACTTACACTTGTTCCGTCCATCCAACTACCTGATGCAGAGTGATCACTAACTCAAACCCCTCCCCCATCCTTGTTCCTACCTACCCATTTATTCAGATAATTCTCCTCCTCCTTCCATATTTTTTTTCAATTTCTTTAAATCCAAACTGAGATGAAAAACAACAGATTTGAATTGTTTTGATTTAATGGTTACAAAGAAGATGTTTTAAATGAGAGGGGATATTATAATGGGGCAGGAATGGAATGAGAGAGAGAGAGAGAGAGAGAGAGAGAGAGAGAGAGAGAGAGAGAGAGAGAGAGAGAGTGAGGAGGGGCGCAAAAGAGATACCATATTGACTGCAGCAGGAGAAGATGTACTAATTTGTAATAACTAACTATGGATGTCCAGATGGAATCCAAGGAGATGGAGGACAAGATGGAGTACATGCAGAACATGGGAGTGTTGGCTGCATGTCCTCCACTGACTGCACATTTGACCTGGCTGCTGCATCCCAACAACAGTCCACTGATTTCAGGCACCGAGGTGTTTCAGCCAACATGACACCTTGCAGACGCAGTAAAGGTGAGTTGTTGTTCCACAAAAAATAGGCACTGTTTATAACCACTATGTGTGTGTGTGTGTGTGTGTTGGAAGATGGCTAGAGATGGGTGGAGATGAATACTGTTACTGCATGAGTTATGTGGGAAACACATAAATATTGCTGGTGGCTCAGTGGTAAGCAGATACCGGAATGTTTACTACCAACCCACAGGAGGGTGAAGATGGCTTACAGAAGCATTTCAGACAACTAGCACTTTAACACAGCATACCTCCTTGTCAAGTGCTATGACTACTAAAGGGCTACAGGCTTGACACTCTCAATAAACTGGGTGATCATGAGTCAGTATGAAAACTGCAGCCAGCAGTCACTTAGTACTTGCACTCAAAGCTAATTCAAACCTGGATGTGTAAACTGATGTAAAGTACTGATGAAATTAATTATATAACAATCATATGGCTGTAGCAACATGTTTTCTTTGCTGTACCAAAAGTGAGAGTGCTATCTATGTCTGTCTTGTTCTTCCTCCTGTACTTGTAAAATAACATTACTGACTGTGGAGTGTGTTGAGGTTTGGTAAGTCATAAGGAGTTGAAGGTAGACCAAACCACATTCCCTAATATATATTACAAGTTTCAAGCCGTCATCTATAGATCATGCCATTTATGTGGCACATTGCTCACATGTCAAATGTCTTGTCTCAAATTCTCTATCAACACTTCTTTTGCAGTAGTTTCATGTTTGTAATGGTTTGCATTCTTAAGAAATGCACTATCATTATCATCATTATTAGTCTTTCCCATCAAGTTGCAAGCATTATGACTGTTTGGCAAAAGTTAAAAATTACTGTCAAATTGCCTATAATTAGTCTGTGCTTTTCATGTTTCATACAAGTGATGAATTGCTGTTTTCATCATTGGTGTGGGGGAGGTGGTGGATGTGTGTGTGTGTGTGTGAGGTGTGGTGTGGTGTGTGTGTGGGGGGGGGGGGGGGGGCAGAGGGAAGTGTGTAGAGGTAGATGGATGCTGATATACCTAGTGCTCTTTTCTTCTTTGGATAATCACAAGGACAGTCCAATTAAAAGTGTGTACTTTATTATAAATACTAACAAAACTGTCTTACACCTTTACAGGCTGTGTCCAAGTTGCTTCACCACCTCTTTCAAAAGTATGGAGAGAGCCCAGCTGCACTGAGGAGTTCCCTTCCAGAAAAGTTCAGAGAAAAACCAGACCCCCTGACAGCACAACATGCCTATCCAAGCAAATGCGAGGCACTGGCTACTTACATGGCAAGATACTGTGATTGGTTATACCAAATGAACCTATGAAGACCTGGCTCAAGACTGACCTGGCTCAAGACCTGGCTGAGGGTGGATTTTGGTTTTTAAACATTTACTTGATCCTCAGTTACTCTTACAGTCTGACAGCATTTGTGCTACTGCTGCTAAAATGATCATTATTTCACTGCATCTGACCCTGGTGTGATAAATGAAAATTGTTCATAAATCATATCCTTGATGCTGGCTATTTTGTTAGAACACAATATATTGAAGGAATCAGACCAAATTACTTTGTGGGTTCCCATTGTTTTTATGTCTTCTATGATATTAAAAACTTCCTAATGGCAACAAACACTTACCAAATGGTCAAAATTATGACTGACAAAGCCCAACACAATACCTAGTTTAGTTACTCCTGCACCTATGAACCAACAGGCAATAATGTTTACCTATTTAAGTATTTTATGCAATTTTTGGTCCTCTCAAAACACTCAATTTAGTGATGGCAATCATCCATGAATGAAAATGAAAGGAAAATTACAGTAGAAATAGCAGTTAACACACATTTCCAGTGGAAAGGAATCAGATGCATGATTGCTCTAAAAATTACCTTTGGCGCATCATGGGTTTCCCAGCAGCACAGTACTTTCAGGACTAGTAAGGCTTTTTCATTTTGACCTCTGCATGTTAAATACTGCAGCGCCCTTTACAGGGCTCAAGCAAAAAGGAAAAGCCCCATGAAAAGTTGTCATTTCATCCATGAGATCCCCTCCATATATATTTGAGTGACTTATTATGATCATGCCCTGTTCTGTTTCATCATCAGTCTCTAATGTAGTACTCAATGTTTACATTTTGATTCTGTGTTTGTATGTATGTTGTTTTGTACAAACATTATGATTTAATGTCTGTGTGTGTATTTTGTAATTTGGATAATTTGATCCTGTTTTCAACTTTTTCTACTTTTTGCACGCCTGATATGCCACTGCGCCTTATCTAAGGCTTTTACATTCCTTTTGTTCAAAACTTGTGGTGCTGGCCTAATAGTAATACAAAGAAGCGCCTTAAAGTCCCAAGAGTACAGAACCTTTTTTTACTTTTACAAAACACACACAAAAGAGAAAGAAACCAGCGGAAATCCCAATTTCTCCCACCATACAGAAGTCATCCTTTTCTGATAAATCGCTTAAAAAGGTGCGAGTCGCTTGCGTGCAAAGCTGACATTCACAGGCAAACAGATTTGGTAAACAAAATTTATTTAGGACATTTCAACTGAATCATAGCACCAAGATGCGAACGTTATGGAGTGGAACACTTAGGTTCTATTCTTTTTTTTATTCCAATACCCAATTATTTTTTTTATCCAAAAATTCTTAAAGAGGACAAAAGGTGGAAAGGGGGCAGGGTGGGGATAGGGAGAAAACCATTTCTATCTGATGACAATGCTTTTCATACTGTTTAGCAGACAGAATAAACCACCACATCAGTCTTCTTCATGAGTGAGCAAACTTTCATTGTTTTAGAGTAATGCCGCTTGGGTCATAGATGACGAAACAAAAAAAACAAAGAAAAAAAAAAAAAAAAAAAAAACCCTAAAAAAAAAAAAAAAAAAATACATAAAAAGAAATCAGGAAGTACATTGCTACACTAGGGAAGAAGTCTTAGAAATCCTATAAAATACAAATGTAAGAGTACACACACAACACACACACACACACACACACTCTCTCTCCTCTCTCTCTCACTCTCTGTGTTCAGTCCAATTCAGGCCACTGGAATCCACAATATTTTTCTGACTGGAAATGTTCATGGATCTTGTGAACACAGCAAGATGGAAGGGGAACATGGATGTTTCTGCCCAGAATTCCAAACACCACCACACAAGCTGCCTGTAGCCAATGTACCGGTATTTCCTGTGGAAGAAGTTGCATTTGGTCAATGATGGAGGAAAAAAGTAGCAAGAAACGTAGGTGTATTTCAGTTCACCTTAAGCTCTAAACAGTTTATCTTGCTGTATTGACCGAGCATGAATAACTACTGTACAGTGTATACTATAACCCTAGAGCGCACAATGCAAGAGACATGAAAGATGTGAATGTAGAAGGATATTTCCTGTCCATATCATCAGACTGCTTGCAGCGTCTTACTTCAGAGTATCTGAGGAACAGCAAAAAGATGTTGTAGGGAGATAATATTGGAAGCAGTAACTGAGTAAGCTCCTGACATAGACACCTTC
>JADBJO010026906.1:12500-21978 GCA_016801955.1 Conus betulinus | reverse complement strand
GGCCAAATATTTGGATCTGATTTCATTATACAAAGGACAACAATGTACAAAATGATGATTTTCATCTTCAGTTATTTTACAGGCAGGACATAAAAGTTAACATTTTCACAGAATGTTTTTCTAAAGGTCGATCCATTTATTGGTAACACACCAGTTCTTAATTTAATGATCCCGTCCCGGAAACATCTTATATCTAGAAATTGGAAATAAGATTCACTTTCAAATGATCTTTTAAAGAGCCTGTAGGTGCTGTATATATCCTTGTTCATAACAGATGCATTCCATTCTTGCATATAGTTATCTTTCAGTCGTTGTTTGAACAAAGACACAAATGAAATTTCACACCCTATTCCTTGGTTTAACCACGCATCCCCAAACCCCATTCTGCACAAAATATTTCTTACTAAACTAGCCCAGCACGTTTTACCTCTGTCATCTAAATTCTTAAGCATGATATACGACAGTTTTGGAAGTCTTGTAGTGTCCATCTTCAAGATCTTAAGCCAGTACTTAATACATCTCACAGAAACTATTAACGAACAATGGGTATCGCCCGATCTCACCATAAACGAATTTATTTGGTACTTTTAAAGGGACTTTCAAAAACCGCTTACATGCAAATGTGTGTACTTTTTCAATATTATGCATTCTATTTAGGCCCCACATTTCAGCTGCATACATTAATATAGGTTGCACCTGAGAATCAAAAATTCTAAAGAAACAAGGTTTTGAAATATCATGAAGTCTGCTGATATGTTTCACGCATTCAATACAATACTCTCTTCTGCCTTTTACCAGCCAGGCATCGACGCATTTCTGCAAGCTCATTTTCGTCGTAAAGACAAAACCCAAATAATTATATTCATTTACGACTTCCAAGGTATTACCGTCCAAAGTCCATTTATCGCTCTTGCCCAAAAATCCCCCTTTCCGAAAAACCAAAATTTTTGTTTTATCTGTATTTATATTCAAAAAAAGTTTTTTTTACAAGCATCATTTAAAATATCAATTTGATTCTGAAGACCTCTTGCAGTGATGGACAAAAGGACAATGTCATCTGCAAACAAAAGCGGGAATAGTTCATCAAGACCAGGTAAGAGTTGAACACCATGCATACCATATTCACCCACGGCTGCCGCAATTTCGTTGATAAAAATTGAAAAAAAAAGTTTCAGGGCTAAGTATACAGCCTTGTCTCAAACCAACAGGACATTCGAAAAATTCTGTCAAATGATCATCAATCCTTACACACGAAACTACAGAGTTATATATTGCCATAACAGCCTTCATAAATTTACCATGTATCCCATTTTTTTTAGTAGAATTTCAAACAAAGGTCCATGTTGCACCGAGAGTCAAATGCCTTTTTTAAGATCTACAACAACACACACATAGAGTTTGCCTCCTCTTTTTGAAAAGCACTTTTCAATAATTGCGTTCAAAGTAAAAATATGATCAAAAGTAGAATATCCCTTTCTAAATCCTGCCTGAGACTCTGTTAACGTTCTGTTTGTTTCAATCCACTTTACAAGTCTTTGATTTAAAATGATAGTATAACATTTGCTCATCAAGCTTAACAAGGAAACTCCTGTAATTGTCTGGCTGAGTTTTGTCACCTTTTTTAAAGATTGGCACAATGATAGCTTTTGTCCAATCTTCAGGGTATGAACCGTTATCAAATAAAGTATTGAATAATTTCGTCATAAAAGCAGCTGACAAATCGCTACATAATTTTAACATTTCTGGAACTATTCTGTCGATTCCACAGGCTTTCCCATTTTTCAATTTACGTACAGCCTCAAAAACTTCCCTTTCAGTAATAGGTAAATTCAGATCATCACAATTTGAATCAAGATTTTCAAAGCTAAAATCGCATGTTTTAATATCTGGAACATTGAAGAGTTTCGCAAAATGATCAAACCACTGTTGGTCTGATATTTCTGAGCAAATACCAGTTCTTCTTTTACCTGAAACACATCTAATCTCTCTCCAGAATGATTTTGCTATCTTTACCAAGGGAAGCAAGCTGTCTTGCTTTTTCCCGTTTAAAACTACGTCTTTTTTTGTTTAATCAACGCCTTATAATCCTTCCGATCTTGAACGTATTGTCTTCGTTCGTCAGGCTGTTTTATTTTGTCTAAACACAGTTAAAGACTGTCTAGTTTTTTTTTTTCTGAGATTGTTTACATTGACTGTCATACCAATGCGGGAGTCTGACATTATCACCGACATAAATGCGCTTCATCATGCAATTGCTGGAAGAAACTAAGGCACCAGAAAACATCTCACAGCTTGATTAATATCGCTGTCAATTAATGCGAAAGCTTGGGAACACATGTTTTGAATTTCAGCTGTGTTAAGACTCTCAAGAACCTGTTGCTCCAAGGTTGGATTCCATACTTGTTTTTCCATCCATTTAACTCCCGTCGTATTTTTCATCACTCACAGTTTTTATACCATCACTTAAAGATTCAGTTATACACAATTCAATACAAACAGGAGAGTGCGTTGAGTCAATGGATGGCAGAACACGCAATGAGCTGACACACTGCTGCAGACATATATCCCTGGAAGTTATAAAATATCGATAGTGCTACCACCCCCCTTTGAAACAAAAGTGAATGAATCATCAAACCGATAATGACTAAGACCATTGACAATAACGCACTCGAACGACATACATAGATTGAGTAAATCTTTTCCAAATTGTTAACTTCTTTATCGTCAGAGCTTCTCTTAAATATATAGTTTACCTGGTCTGCAGTGCGCAATGTTTCCCACACATTATTATGAGGGAGCTCATCATTTAACATTGCATTCTTACATCCAGTCCTCGCATTCAAATCACACAAATCATAACATAAAAATCTTCAAATTTTTCATATAAATCCATTAAACATTGTTCGATGATCTCTATTCCAACACCTTGACGTGACTGTCTCCAGAACCTACTATCATAGGGTGAATATATGTACAAATCAGGAATACTGGTTTATTTGTCCCTATCAGTCTTCCGTCCAGTTTCAAAAATCATTTGTTCTAAGTTAGTATCAATTCTTTCCACAAATCCCTGCTAAACTTTTTCGAACAAACACGATCACTCCTCCCGAATATCGCCCTTGATGTGATAATTTTATAGCTCTAGAGACAAACACATCATAGTTACTAAAAGGTGTGTATGAAATTGTGTTTGAATAAACAAAAGTTTCATTCAGAGCGAAAATATCAAAAGATAACATTGTTGAAATAACATCAGGGATGTCCAACTTCTGCAACCAACCGTCACAGTTCCACGTACAAATGTTTATAACTTTATTCTCCGGGCTTCGGCCAAACCGTCATCTTTTTGTTTTACCACCCTCACCACCCCCACACCCCACCCCACTAGCACTCCTTTCCTTACCCCCACCGATTTCACCGCTTCCCCCCTGCCTTGTCGGTCTCCAGCCCGCCCACCCCTTCCTTCCTCCCCGCGCTTGTTGTGTATTGCCTGGCTTCATCCACTGGTGTAACGTGTTGGAGTTCACACTGTCACGCCTATCTTTTACGCCTGGTCTACTTTGTGTTGACACAAGCCCGAACTTTGGCGTGTCTTCACCGGGCTATAAGGTTGCGCTGCAATGCTGCTATGCCGCCGTGTTGACCGTGCAGCTTCCTGTTTTGACCCCTGACCCGTCATCGTCTTCTCACTCAGAGACACAGACACAGACAGACAGACAGACAGACAGACAGACAGACACACACACACACACACACACACACACACACACATCTATACATGTGTGACAAAGCAGCGTGAGGCTGAACCGCCGATTGTCGCACGTATGACAAATCGGCTTGTGCGACAATCGGCGGTTCAGCACACCCCTTTTTCCGCTGATTTGTCGCACGTGCGACAAATCGGCGTGTGACAAGTCGGCAGTTCTCAACAGACATAGATAACAGACATTTAGAATTAGTCCCACTCAGGGCACAAGCCATCCACTAATTTGCACTGGTCAGTGTCATGGACTCTGACTGGGAGGCTGCTAATTCGATTTCAATCAGAGCCATTTCTTTAGGGGATTTTGCCCCGTACTCAAAACTGTGCATGGTATCAGGTTCAGCTTAGTAGACTGCAACCACAAGGCCGACTTTCACCCCCTCTTAATGAAGGTGTTTCTCAGTGTTGATGGAACTTCCTGACCAATACTGCAAGTTACCTGGTTCTCACAGGCTTGATTTACTCCGGGTTATTGATGCGTGACGGAGGGAGCATCTGGAAAATGAAGCATGGAATATGACCTGATGTGCTCGAACAATCGCCATTGCTCTCGTGCGGCGCGCGAGATTGGATACCTTGCACAATTAAAAAACTCCATCTGAAATCACCATTTTATTTGTTATTTGTTCACTTTTTGTTCGTTCTTGTTGTGATTTATGATGGAGAAGTCAGTGTTGCTTTCATTTTCGTGATGAGAGATGCTGACTTGTTTTTCAGACAAATTTATTCCTGTGAAGACGTAAATCTGTTTGTTGTGTGTTGGCTGTGTGTGTGTTTTTTTTTACCCAGTTATGCATTATCCCTCCCCTTCCCTTCCCACCCCTTTCCTTCCAATAAACAATAACATGTGTGAGACCTATCTTGGGGAAGGGGGGAAGAGAGAGAAGAAGGAGGAGGATCGGAGCAGGGGATGGATGGTGGTGGTGGTGGTAAGGACATCTGTATCCGTGTTTTGCAACAGCGTGTCAAAAAATAACAACATCAACCCAATCTCACAGACATGCATCCATATATGATTTACATAATCACAGGCACACATGCGCACGCTCTTTCAAGCAAATTCATATTCTGTCTCCCACAGACTACTCCCATCCCCAACATACAAACAAAGAAGCACACACACACACACACACACACACACACACACACACTCTCTCTCTCTCTCTCTCTCTCTCTCTCTCTCTCTCTCCCCCCAGTCCCTATCAGTGTAAAAGGGGAGATAGATTTGCCCATTGAATACAGAAGATGACCAGAACGCACGACACAAGGGAGAAGATATCTACTAGTCCAGCAGGGACTGATGCAGTGGTCGTAATTCCTAATTCCTTGTGTCACAACAGAATGGATGACAGACAGCAATTCCTCCGTGAATGATCGTCATTTGGAATGAATATTAGAGTAGTTGACTAATATTCTGTTAACCTTATGGATGTTGAAAAAAAAAAAAAATTAAGAAATTGAAAAAGAAATTAACATGCTGGAGATTAGCGTCCCTTTACACATACAGAACTCGCTTGATTACTTCCCTTCCATGAAAAACTGACTTCCGTCCCATGTTAAGTCTGAAGATGGTGACGTGTGCCGACTTTCGTTACCTTAACTAGAGGATAGAAGACATAAAGGAAAAGAAGAGACGGCGGAAGAGCAGAAGACATAACGGGAAAAATGACGAGCGAAAGACATCATTATTATTATAATTACTTTTGTTATTATTGTTACTATTTTATCATCATTATCATCATCATCATCATCATTATTATTATCATTATATAGTGCCTATCCTAGGCTGGATATGATGGAGGACACTAGAAAAACATGACAGAAAGAAGACTTTGCAAAACAAGACGTCACGGATGAACGGTAAAATAAAAAAAAAAAAGACATGATGGAAGGAAAAAAAAAAAAAGACAAGACAGAAGAAACCAAGACCTACCAGAAAGAAATGATAGATAGAAAACTGACGGAATTAAAGGAGATATGACGAAAAGAAGGAAGTTGTAGAAAGGCCAGGTCACAACACATGAAATAAGGACACACACACACACACACACACACACACACACACACACACTCGACATGAGGACAAAAGATGGAAAAAAGGTAGGAAAAAAATGACAGGAGGGGAAAAAATCTAAAAGGAGAACAAACATTTTGAAAGGATCGGAAAATGACATGACGGGATATAATACTTATAGGGACAGAAAGCGAGAAAGAAGGAAAGAAGTTCATAATAGAAGAGAGGAGAAAACATGGTGGAAAGAATGAAAACATCAAACAAGGATAGAAAACAAGACAGAAGGAAGAAATATTACAGAAAGAAAGAAATCCCAATGAAAATTTTAGTGTTTCTGTGTTGTTTGTTTTGTTTTGTTTGTTTTGTTTTTAACACGCTCTTCACAGCTTGAAACAGTCATCTTTCAACACCATTCTTCAGCTAAAAAGATCGAAGCAAATCAATCAAATGCTTTTTGGAAGCTGATAAAAGCAGTATATAGATAGACAGACAGATAGATAGATACACAGGTAGACAGACAGACAGATAGTTAGACAGATACATAGATAGACACACAGATAGATAGATAGATAGATAGATAGATAGATAGATAGATAGATAGATAGATAGATAGATAGATAGATAGATAAGGGAGTGGTGTTTAATATTTTAAAATGACGTAAACTATCATACCTCTGGCGAAAAAAATGAAAGAAATATAAAATAAATGAGAGAGAGAGAGAGAGAGAGAGAGAGAGAGAGAGAGAGAGAAAGAGACAGACAGAGACAGAGACAGAGAAGCAGGGGAAGCAATTCGAGAGAGAGAGAGAGTGAGAGAGAGAGAGTGAGAGAGAGAGAGACAGACAGACAGACAGACAGACAGACAGTCAGACAGACAGATAGACAGACCTAGAAAGAACGACAGGAAAAAGAAAGAAGATCAAACTGGAAACGCCGGATCGAACGCTCTGGGTACCTCGCAACCCGGCCATGTCTCAGACCAAATCAAACAAGGGGCAAGAAAAGAGGACAGGAGAGTGGTGACGGAGAGGGCGGGGAGAGGGGTGTGGGGGGGTGTGGGGGGAGAAAGGCGAGGCGGACAGGAGAGGAGGGCAGGGACAGGGGCTGGGGCCGGGAGGGGTAAGTGTCCCTGCAGGACAAGCAGCGGCCGGAGATTTAGTCTGCTGTTTGACCAGCAAGATGGCGTACCAGAATCTGCCCGGGCAGTAACTCTCTCTCTCTCTCTCTGTCTCTGTCTGTCTTTCTGTCTGTCTGTCTGTCTCCTAGGAGTAGCTTATCCTGCTACTCTCTCTCTCTATCTCTCTCTCTCTCTCTCTCTCTCTTGGGGGGGGGGGGGGGGGGGGGAAAAAGATGACGGCGGTACGGCTGTCTCCATGAAGAGCTCCGTCATATTTGATCCGCTTGTGAGGTGAATTGAGTCAGAAAAATACATCAGTGTCAGCTACTGCAGTGCAGTGTACCACCAGTGAGCCATTCTGTGAGAAAAAAAAATGATTAATTTGTCGTTGTGGCGTGTCAAAATCGGCATTTTTTTGTGGCAGAGTGTCAAGTGACAAACTGTGCCAACATTCATGTTCAGGGCGGGAAAGCGACGAAGTGTGTGTGACACTGTCAACATGGAGTGTTGTCGCTGCAGTGCTGTGGTTTTGGTCAGTGTTGGTCATGATTCACCCTCTTCGTGAACTTGCATACAAGTTGTGTATTTGTGAATCATGTGATGTCAGCTTTTTGCAACACGTGCCGAGAAGTACAATGGTGGATACTTCCGACATATTCGACTCGAGTAAAGCTGACAGACCAGGTCATTGTGACCTGCATGTGCCAGATGTATTGTGCTGTGTTGTCAACGTTGGCTTTTTGCTGAAAAAAACTGTTATTGAGTGGTGATATTGAGGAGAACCCAGGACCCAATTCCCAGGAAAAAACAGTAACAAACAGAGCACAGACAATGGCAACACAGATCGAATACCGACTACAGATAGCAGTGCCATTTTTCCAGATATTGCGGTGGAAATCCTGTTAGCGCTTAGAGAACAAAAGGAAGAATTGAAACAGAACAGAGAACAGCAGAGAACAGAATTCCGTCATACGTAGCGAGCTGTCCGATATTAAGTCAGAACTAGAAGCAGTATCAGAGAATTGCAAAGAAATCAACGATCGCTGTGGCCAAGTGGAAGCGGAGCAAAACAGACTGTCAGTGGCCATGGAAAGCATGTCTGTAGATCTGGATCAGCTGTATGACAGGATGGCAGAGGGTAGGGAGGGGACACAGAACTTGTGACAACAGTTTCCGATTACAGGAGCAATTAGTGAAAATGACAGAGGAGCTCGACAGACAGGAAAGTTTCTCCAGAAGAGACAACCTCGCTTCTTTGGTATGCCACCCAATGAAAAAGAAGATTACGACACGTGTGCCCGTTGTATTGTCGACATCTTAAACAGTGTTAGTGGATACAAAAACATGGTCAGATGAAGACATTGTCCGTGCACATAGGGAAGGTCAGTCGAAAGCAGGTGATTCCAAACCAATGAAGCTGTGAAGCTTCGTCAATGGAAAGACAAAATGAAACTAATTCGAGATCAAGAATTACGCCATGAACTGGAGAAGAAAAAGGGATCAGGCTGGCAGACGATCTGACGAGGAGACAGGCAGAGACGGTGGCAAAGGCAAAACGAGAGGGAAAGACAGCCTATTTTGTGCGAGGCAAAGTGACGGTCGGACCGCGCAGACCCGATCCGCGAGCGTATGCAGAAGTAGCAGCAACGGAGGCGGCACGAGGTGACAGGGACACGGCTGGTACGAACGGAAAGTTAAGCTGCCGGCGCAGGACGATGGCAGTGATACCGGGGATTCCCCTCGTCGTCATCGTGACGTCAGACCACTCCCCAGCCAATCAGGTGCAGCAGAAGCGGTGGTTGCGGTGGGAACAGAAGGGGATCAGCGTGCGATGTGTGCCGGCGACACGGGGATTTTCCTCCAAGTCAACGGGACATCAGAGGAAGTTGCGACCAGTCCTCTGACAAGAACAGCGTGACGCTGCGTGACCTTCGCCTTCAAGCCAGATGTCTGCTTCAGTGAAGAAACTGTGCAGCAAAGGACGACCTACTGACTGTTCACCTGGCAGTAGCAGGACCTCCACGGCCGGTTCACGGCATCAGGTGACAGTAGACGTGTCTCAGTGTGTGCGTGGTGTAACAGGCAGGGGACGTCTTCTGGCACTGCAGACAACAGCGGGTCACGGCGTTTACAGGGAAGAGTGACCACACACAGTGCACTGCGAGGAAGTGGGTCGTGCACACAGACTGGACAAAAAGTGGCAGTGACAGGTCTCTGCGCTCTAAACACAACTCGAAATAGGACAGGCTAGTATCTTAATGTTCTTCAGCAGTCCGATTTTTGTTTAATACATTCACTCACATGTTCAGTCAGCCATTCAGTTATACATACATTGTTGCAGTTTAAATCTACTTTAAACCAAGCTTTACAAAAAAATTATAAATAACATGTCTTTATATTGTTTGTGAAACTTTATAACAGAAAATATTTTGACAGGCGTCGTTAGTTCCACCTGATTGTGTGATCATCACCCTGCTCAGAATGGCAGTCAGTGGCAGCGGCCATCACCCCATCCTTTCCATCACTGCTTTCACCCCACAAGACAATCACCAGATCGCATCGTTGTTATTGGTGGCGGAGATCT
>JADBJO010026906.1:0-7500 GCA_016801955.1 Conus betulinus | reverse complement strand
CATCAAGAGATGGTAGTTCTTACAGTGTTCTTTCCGTAATTTTTACCAACAGACGTAAGAAATTGCCTATGGGAAGAGTGGCGATCATGGGTCGTTTACCTGTGGGAACCGGTTGAGTATAGTATCCTTTTTCCTCTTCCTTTCTTTTTGATATCAGAGATGAATGTAAAAGAAAAGTGGAGGGAGGAGGGTATCCCTGGTTTCTAATTCTTTGCAAAAATAATTGACTGGCCCTGTTGGAACCAGAATCTTTAAGGGACTCATTAAAACCACAGAAATTCACTTTTGAGCCTGATGGAACCGATAGCGAGAAGGAAGGTCATTTTGTTATTGAGCATGTCAAAGATAATGCTTCAAGGGGGTAAAAAAAAAAGCTCTGTCCTGATAAAATTCGCAAAGGTTCACTGAGGAAGCATTCCTAGAATTACCAACTTCTCTGAGAGTGGCGCCGTGAGACTTCTGTATCGAGTGTCGGGCACATCTCGTTGTGGTGAGCAGAGGAGCGCACACTCCAGATTCGGGGACAAACTGTGAATAGCCGGCTTGTTATTGAAGCAAGTGGTGGACCAACGGCGTTGGTTTTACCATAGATGGGTTGGGTAAGCCTGTCACAAGACTTAATCTGTAAAATGCTCTTTTTTTTTTGTTCTTGCTATGGAACTATCAGGTCAATCAAGGTCGTCTGAAAAGGTTTACATGTGAGGAAGGAAACCTCAGACAGACAGCGTCAGTCAGACAATGAAAAGAAATCTTCGTCACCCACGATCGGCAGATCTATGAAAGGACTGTTTTTACCCCCATCGGACATCATAGCTCCAGTTCGACAGGGGAAAAAGTAGTCGATGTGCCCACAGGAAAATTCCTTTGATCAAGATCCAATGGTGGGGGTAACACCAACAGAAAACCTAGAGGCCTGAAGACAGATAAAAAAAATATTGCCCTTATGAACAAACCAAGGTATTGTTAAAGCCAGCACAATATCCATACATCTATCTACATTTGACAAATATGGCGCTCATCCATTGAAGACCCTTCAGTATGAGCAAATTCTGGCGCTGATTCTCAAGCAGTTCCAACCTAGGAGAACTTTGAATCTTTCAAGACTATCAAGCTTTGTGATACGTTAAAAAAGAAAGACGCACAAGAGGAATCCTGACACTTGTTCGAGCAACGTCAATGATGGCTATGTTGACACCCCCGTGGACGGCCCTAGGTATCAGTTGGTTTCAGTCCAGTCAAAATCACGAAACCCCTCTCCCATGACACCATCAAAACACTGGTTTCCAGCTTCCTAGTGGTAGGTGATTTCAACAACCACTCACACAGCTTTGGATAGGAGCCATGAGCTGTCGACATGAAGAGGTGAACTTCAGAAGGGTGGGGTGGGAATCCTCCTATAAAGTCACATTGACTGCACATCCATTTACATCAGTTTATGGTACACCTCTGCTACCCATGATCCTGTTTTGTTCACAGATGGCAGACATCAAAATCAGAACCATAATAAGCTTTACTTGCCCGTGAACGTAAACATGCTTTTTTATAAGGTAAACAAAGGCAGAATCAAAATCAGAATTAATGTCATATGCTCCTGGCTGGCAATGCTTTTTATCCGCCATTGTATACAAGTATCGAAAACAAACATAATGAATGGTCGTCTAAAACAGCCTGGAATGGTTTACCAACAGTCATGTGATACTGTTGTAGAGTTTCTCCATGAAAAGCCACCATTGTATTTTCTGTGACTACAATGAAGGTGTCTGAAAGGTCAGAATAATCTGTTTCTTTGTATTCTGAGCATTATCTTCATTGCCATTGGTGGTTTAGTATCTGCCATTCTCTGTTTCAAGATCATGACAAGAGATTCTAATGTTGTTCAGTGAATGCTTTTATGTTTTGTTTAGTTCTGTTTTAGTTTCTGAGTGAGGAGACTGCAGGCGGAAATTGAAACAAATTTTCAAACGTACCTGCAATAACTCCACCTGTTAACATGGACAAACAAAGTACAAGACAAAACACAACACGTTTCGACCTCTTAGGTCTTCTTTAGGCAAGAATTCAAGAACTCGTTTTTCCATGTTAATTTGCGAAGGTATTTCAAATGCTCTTTTAATATTTGTTTTGTTTTAATCAAGACACTAATGCTATGAATAAATTTTATGTTCAAATTCAGGAGAACAAAAAAATGAAGAACGAACAGGCATTAATCTGCTCACATTCGGCGCAAGAGGTCGAAATGCGTCGTGATTTTCTTGTAATTCGTTTTTTCCAGGTTAATTCGTGGAGTTATTTCAAATACTTTTTAAAAATTGTGTTTTGATTTAATCATGACACTAATGTTATGAATGAAGTTATGTTCAGATTTTGTCAGAAGAAAAATGACCAAACCTGAGCAGAGAGTGGGCTGAGTGCCCATGATCGTTGTCTTGTACATCTAGCACCAGGTGTGGAGTCATATGCACAAGCTACTTTTCCTTGGTGGAATGATAAAAAAAAAACCGTGTCGGCTATCGTCAACTGACTAGTGTGATTAGCTGCACAATAACTACTATAAAGGGAATGTAAACGTGTGTGTGTGTGTGTGTGTGTGTGTGTGTGTGTGTGTGTGTGTGCGCGCGCGCGCACGGATGCATGCTTGCGCATGTGTATGCATGCTCGTGTTTGTGAGCATTGAGCCACCCTTCATTGCATGTTTGCGGAGATGACTCTGTTGACTGTGCTAAAATCGTAGGTCTACTTACGGCGAGGCTCATGCTTTCGACGCGAATGGGACACCATAGTCATATTACTAATGTATTGAAAAGCTGTGTATCCAAAAATCTGTAATATAAGTGCTTCTCCCTCACACGCAGTCCATCGAGCAGCACTCGCCAATGTTATTGATCAAATGAGTGAATTCGACCAGTCAACGAAAACTCCTGGTTTGGTAGATTTGTTGAAGGGTTATAAGGTACGTATTCCAACATGCTCGTTCTCGTATTCTTTGGATGCTCGAGATGAATAGTCGCTGCTGTGACAACACAGATCGAGTGAAGAGCAATCTACCCACAGCAAGTCTGTTTTCACCGTGCGCACATTGGGGTTGAGCCCCAACTGGTATAAGGTAAACAGAGACCGAGAAACATACAAAAGCAGAAAAGTGTTGAACGGATGATGGGGAGAGAGCAGATACACCACCTGCACTATCACACACATTCCCCTACTCTGTAGGCACCATCTCTCGCCAGTCCATCTACACTCTGTCGGCATCGCCATTCAGAATGAACTAGCCTACCCTTACCCGAGATCGACTCCCACCATGACGTGACGATGGCGAGTGATGGCAGCGAGTGATGACAGAAACCATTGGCAGCGACCAGAGGGCATTGCCATGTCCCTGTTCCCCTTGTTTTGACGCCTGTGCAGGTATTGTTTCTTTGGATACAGTTGAGGAAGATATTAACCCTGAGACGGATTTATTCTGAGTGAATCTAAAGGTGGCATGAGCCAAAGATTCTTGTGTGAGCTGCTTTCAGTTGCAGAAAGAACCGAGGGTGTTGGTAATGGAAACCTTGATAGTCAGGTGCTTTGGTATTTTCGGTGTACCTAGTTTGTTAAAGTTTCTTGTGTTAAGCACAGTAATTTGTGTTGATCTTGCATTACTTGTTTTTGATTGTGTTAAAGCATTTGGATATTTGATTTGAGTTTTTGGTTTGTTTACATTGTGCGCTTGGTTGCAGACGAACAAAAGCAAGTCATAGAATACCCAAACGATAGGTGTATTCCTAGATTTAAACTGGGATGTACACATACTAATCTTTAGAAGGCAGTAAAGGCTGTATGGGCAGCCAGGCAGGCCCACTACGTCGGAAGAGGAAAGACTAGACATAGCCCGGTCCGATTCACCTCCCTCCATTCCTGATGAGATTTCATGTCACTATTCATAAGTCGCCACAAACAATAATAAAGTTCACTAAATGTTTGCAAGTTTAGTTTAGGAGATAAGAGATCCCGGAACTAGTGAACTGTGTGAGTTTAAGTCGGTAACTCAGCGTCCCAGTGAGGGTGTAAGAGAATTGTCTCCCCGCATGAACAGAGCCTCTGGAGACCTGGTCTGGAGGCAGACCAGAGAGAAGATGTTGCTCTTAATGAAAGGATGCCAGGTCTCACAGCTGAACAACAGTTAATCGCATAAGCAGCACAGGGAGAGACTGCACCAAGAGCCAGAAATGAATTCCCTAAATGTCCATGACCAGGCCATTAGTTGGACCGAACACGATGAGTCTGGGATTAGTGCAAGCGGTATGAGTCATCCCTTCAGTACATAGAGCTGTTGACATGTTGGCTGAAGATGTAGTTCTTGCACCACAATCACCTGAAAACTTAGTTCTCACATCACTCCTCACAGCCGTTAGAGAACAAACCAGGAGAGCTCAACGGCAACTAGGCATCTAGCCAGTGAAAAGAAACACGGGTCCAAGGCAACACTAGGAGATATCTTTGGACAGACACTGGAGAAACACGGGTTCAGCTGAAGCAAAGACCTTGATTTCAGTGTAACAGGCCAGGTCTCTAACCAGAGTTTGTCAGGCAAAATAGATTCGTATGAAGCGAAGAGTTGCGTTACATGAGCATTTACTCAAGACTCACCAGATAGGGTACTGCACAATGGCGACTATTAACATTAGGGTTAGAAGGTCCGGGGGGTTAGTCGACAGAGGTTCACAGGTGACTCTGATGATGTAAGGCAAAAAGAATGAACTTTTGTGAGGTTATATGACACAGAGGTTGCTTTGCAATTTACAACAAGGTTTTTGACATGGAGGTCGCTTTGCACTTTACAACAGGGTTTTTGACACAGAGGTCGCTTTGCACTTTACAACAGGGTTTTTGACATGGAGGTCGCTTTGCACTTTACAGCAGGGTTTTTCACACAGGGTCGCTTTGCACTTTAAAACAGGGTTTCTGACACAGCACTTTACAACAGGTTTTTTGACACAGAGGTCGCTTTGCACTTTACAACCGGGTTTTTGACACAGAGGTCGCTTTGCACTTTTCAACAGGGTTTTTGATACAGAGGTCGCTTTGAACTTTAAAACAGGGTGTTTGATGCAGAGGTCGCTTTGCACTTTACAACAGGGTTTTTGACATAGAGGTCGCTTTGCACTGTACAACAAGGCTTTTGACACAGAGGTCGCTTTGCACTTTACAACAGGGTTTTTGACACAGAGGTCGCTTTGCACTGTACAACAAGGCTTTTGATACAGTGGTCGCTTTGCACTTTACAACAGGGTCTTTGATACAGTGGTCGCTTTGCACTTTACAACAGGGTTTTTGATACAGAGGTCGCTTTGCACTTTACAACAGGGTTTTTTCTGACACAGAAGTCGCTTTGCACTTTTCAACAGGTTTCTGACACAGAAGTCGCTTTGCACTTTTCAACAAGGTTTTTTGACACAGAAGTCGCTTTGCACTTTACAACAGGGTATCTGACACAGAGGTCGCTTTGCACTTACAACCGGTTTTTTGACACAGAGGTCGCTTTGCACTTTTCAACAACAGGGTTTTGACACAGAGGTCGCTTTGAACTTTAAAACAGGGATTTTGACAGAGAGGTCGCTTTGCACTTTACAACAGGGTGTTTGATACAGAGGTCGCTTTGCACTTTACAACAGATTTTTTGGCACAGAGGTCGCTTTGCACTTTACAACAGGGTTTCTGACACAGAGGTCGCTTTGCTTCTTTACAACAAGGTTTTTTGACACAGAGGTCGCTTTTCACTTTACAACAGGGATTTTGACAGAAAGGTCGCTTATCACTTTACAACAGGGTGTTTGATACAGAGGTTGCTTTGGACTTTACAACAGGGTTTTTGATACAGAGGTCGCTTTGCACTTTACAACAGAATTTTGGCACAGAGGTCGCTTTGCACTTTACAACAGAGTTTTTGACCAAGGTCGCTTTGCACTTTACAACAGGGTTTCTGACACAGAGGTCGCTTTGCACTTTACAACAGTGATTTTGAAGACTCTGCCAGCAGATGGCCTAGTGATTCCTTACCTGAACAGTTATGTCCCTTGTCGTCTTAATGAAAAGCCCTGTGCGTGCCTGCACCCTATGTGACCACAGCGCAGGCTTCCAGAGGAGGTGCAGGATTGCTCCCAGCTGGTTTGTTCGGTGATGACAGTGCTTCTCTGGGTCCCACCCGCACCTTCGGTGTATTTTCTTTCTTTTTAAAGCTGTCATGTTGTTTGAGGTAGATGCTGCTACGGCAAAGGGATTCTAGTAAAGAAGTAATCTAGTGCCCACGCCGAACTTCACCCTGGGGATGAATGTCTTGAGAAAAGTGGGTCCTGAGATAAACTCCTTGTCATTATTGCCTAAGCAGCGTTTTGTCGAAGTGGCTGATGAAACTCCTGTTTATATCTTGCCAAAAGCACCTGCTCGTATACGTATTACTGCAATTGCAAATGAGGAGATACACAGGCAATTGGAACGAGTACTTGTTGAATCTCTTCCAGAGGATACAGTTCAGGGATTGTTGATCCCTAGTACCTCGACCCACTGTACAGGGGAACTGTTTCTATGTGAATATTGTCCACCTGATTACTGACAGGGGAACTGTTTTCTATGTGAATGTTGTCCACTTGGTCACTGTGCAGGGGAACTGTTTCTATGTGAATGTTGTCCACCTGACCACTGAGCAGGGAAGCTATTTCTATGTGAATGTTGTCCACCTGTCTGATAAGGGCATCTTCCCACAAGGCTGGGAACAATACAATCCATTGTGAAAGAGCCAGCCTCTTGTTAGCCAGTGTTTACTCAATATAGAGGAATTTGGATTTCAATTAAACATCTTCTCGGTTCATGAAATCAATGGACAGGGGAATAAAACTTTGTTTAAATCTGACACTTCTGCATTAACCGATCGATATCTTCGTCCTGACTGAAGAAGGTCATACTGATTTGCAAGAACGTGGGTCTGGTCACACGTAATCTTCTTCGCTTTACAAACAACACGGCACCTGTATAGCTCACTCAGACTTTTTGTCTCTCACCAACGATTTTTCCTCCCACGTTCACCACTTTCTCAAGCACATTTCTGCTCTTCACAGTCAACCACCCATACCAACACATAAATGAGAAAGTTAGAACAGATTCCAAGAAGCATGAATAAAATGTCCGAAGAATGTCAGTATTCACATGAAATGATCGCAGCTTGCGAAGACAATATAATCTGGTTTGACATTTTTTGTGGACATACTCAACATGGGATTTAAAATTCAGCTTATTATCTATAAAAGTTCCTAAATATTTGTATGATTCAACACGTTCTACTTCAGCACCTTTGATAAAAAGTGGTGGTACAGCTTTGGGATTCTTTCTAAAATCAAATCAACATTTCTTTCGTTTTTGTTACATTCAGATCAAGATAGTTATGATCGCACCAGTCAACAAATCTTTGAACCTCCTTGAAGTAAACAGAATCAGAGTTGGAAAGATCCACAAGTGCTGAGTCAT
>JADBJO010026905.1:2500-20000 GCA_016801955.1 Conus betulinus | reverse complement strand
GGAATGTGATTGGAATCGAAATTCTTAGACACTCGTAACTCATATGAATTACACCATCTTGCAAACAAATTACACGACTCAACAAAGCAATCATTTCTACTGCATTCACTGTCTCATACGTGTGTGTAGCAACCTTGCCAGTGTCCTTAACATACATCGTTCAGAAGACATCAATCAAATGCACTACATGTGTTCAACATCAATTTTCCATGAGGTGAGTGGAGGCATAGGAGCAAAAATGTCAGCTTCAGAAAAAAAAGAGTAAACACCACCTTTCAGCCTGGCTCATCTCCAAATCTGTCCTGTCCACACTGCAACAGCAACAGACTATTCGATGCGAGAACTGGCCTGATTAGCTATCTTTGTACACACACCAGCACCCAGTGATAGCTGAAGTCGTGGTCATCTTCACCTGTGAAGGACAAACAACAACAATCATAATTATTCAATACAGAATCCTCGGAAAATCGATTGACACTTACTGGATGACTTGCATGTTTGAATTAAAAAAGTATATCTGAAGGTCCTCGACAATGATGTGAAACATTAACCATTCCATCATTCAAATCCCCACACAATAATACATATACATCTTCGTGAACTAGTACACATCTGGACAAAAAAAAGAAAAACTTCCAATAATGCAATGCCACTGACAGACTCAAATAATGGAAAAAGCTACTGGAGGTAGATACAGATATACATACAATATATCTTTGTCCGTACCAAACAACGTTTTATTCATAATTAGTGCACCAAAAGTATTAGATTCCATTTCTACATCTTTAACATATGACACATGCATATTTTCAACGAGACACGAAATCCATCCGATCGTCGTCTCCCTTTGACTGTTATTTTATCGCAGGGGGGGGGGGGGGGGGGGGGGTGGCAAAACATTTTGTATCAAGATAACACTCAAGATTTGAATTCATGTATAAGCGTTTTAACTAAACAAATCAAATCGAAAGTCTGAAGAAATGTTCAAAAGCCACGGTCCTATAATTCGGATAGCAATCCATTGACATTCATGTGGAGTAAAGGTAATGATCTAGTTTTTGTGATTTTTTTTATTTCTAGTCACATTTTTCCAGCGGCCTATTTTCACAAAAATCATTGACCGAAGCACACACACGGAAGTTGAAACACACGGAGTTCCCGTCACCTTGGTAAACACACTCACTGTCCTCAACACTAAAATCACGTGCACGTTTACTGTCGTTTGGGTTATACTGGATGGTGGAGCCGGGTGTGTCTGTTGCAAAAGTTCGCTCATCAAGGGCAGTGTTGTGTGCAACACAACAGGGTTGGCCGGTTTTCTGTTTATACCCGATGAGTCTGCTACGAGCGTCTAAAACCTGTTTACCGTCAATAAATAATTGAAAACAATTGTGGCTCTTTTCCCGTCTGGCCTTGTCCGTTTCAAATGTGGCGTCATTCTCTGTTAAATGCCTCTTACCCATTTGGAATAGCCCACTCAACGAATCTATTTGAACCTTGAAGTTTCCTTCAGCTTTCAGAATTTGTACCTTTTGGTTGTAAAAAAACACAGCGGGCAATCACTGGGGAGTCAGGTCGGGAACTCGGTCGGTGCACACAGTCAAACTCTACCTGGTCAGTCAGGCCCAGCTTGTCCGTCAGAAGGTTCTGCAGCAGGCCCTCACAGTCTGCACTGGTCTCCTCGTCTCTTCTGCGTAGTCCGTAGACAATCAGGTCGTTGTCCTGGAACGGCCGTCCAGGTCGTCGATCCGTCTCTGGCAGTTGTCCAGCTTCTCACGCCCGTTGTTTCTGGTCTTCTGCAGTTCCCCATTTTCTCTCCACACCTCTGTCACCTCCTCCTTCAGTTCTCTCGTCTGGCTGTGTGGAGCTGCATAGTCCTCCTTCAGTTCTCTCATCTGGCTGTATAGAGCTCCATAGTCCTCTTTCAGTTCTCTCATCTGGCTGTATAGAGCTCCATAGTCATCCTTAAGTTCTCTCATCTGGCTGTACAGAGCTCCATAGTCCTCTTTCAGTTCTCTCATCTGGCTGTATAGAGCTCCATAGTCCTCCTTCAGTTCTCTCATCTGGCTGTGTGTGAGCTGTATAGTCCTCCTTCAGTTCTCTCATCTGGCTGTATAGAGCTGCATAGTCCTCCTTCAGTTCTCTCATCTGGCTGTATAGAGCTCCATAGTCCTCTTTCAGTTCTCTCATCTGGCTGTATAGAGCTCCATAGTCCTCCTCCATTCAAATCTCTCATCTGGCTGTATAGAGCTCCATAGTCCTCTTTCAGTTCTCTCATCTGGCTGTATGGAGCTGCATAGTCCTCTTCAGTTCTGTCATGTGGCTGTGTGGAGCTGTATAGTCCTCCTTCAGTTCTCTCATCTGGCTGTATAGAGCTGTATAGTCATCCTTCAGTTCTCTCATCTGGCTGTATAGAGCTGCATAGTCCTCCTTCAGTTCTCTCATCTGGCTGTATAGAGCTCCATAGTCCTCTTTCAGTTCTCTCATCTGGCTGTATAGAGCTCCATAGTCCTCCTTCAAAATCTCTCATCTGGCTGTATAGAGCTCCATAGTCCTCTTTCAGTTCTCTCATCTGGCTGTATGGAGCTGCATAGTCCTCCTTCAGTTCTGTCATGTGGCTGTGTGGATCTGCATAGTCCTCCTTCAGTTCTGTCATCTGGCTGTATAGAGCTCGATAGTCCTCTTTCAGTTCTCTCATCTGGCTGTATAGAGCTGTATAGTCCTCCTTCAGTTCTCTCATCTGGCTGTATAGAGCTCCATAGTCCTCTTTCAGTTCTCTCATCTGGCTGTATAGAGCTCCATAGTCCTCCTTCAAATCTCTCATCTGGCTGTATAGAGCTCCATAGTCCTCTTTCAGTTCTCTCATCTGGCTGTATGGAGCTGCATAGTCCTCCTTCAGTTCTGTCATGTGGCTGTGTGGATCTGCATAGTCCTCCTTCAGTTCTGTCATCTGGCTGTATAGAGCTCGATAGTTTCTCTTTCAGTTCTCTCATCTGGCTGTATAGAGCTGTATAGCTGTCCTCCTCCTTCAGTTCTCTCATCTGGCTGTATAGAGCTGCATAGTCCTCCTTTAGTTCTCTCATCTGGCTGTGTGGAGCTCCATAGTCCTCTCCTTCAGTTCTCTCATCTGGCTGTATAGAGCTCCATAGTCATCCTTAAGTTCTCTCATCCTTGGTTTCTGTACAGAGCTCCATAGAGCTCCATAGTCCTCCTTCAGTTCTCTCATCTGGCTGTGTGGAGCTGTATAGTCCTCCTTCAGTTCTCTCATCTGGCTGTATAGAGCTGTATAGTCATCCTCCTCAGTTCTCTCATCTGGCTGTATAGAGCTGCATAGTCCTCCTCTTTCTGTTCTCTCATCTGGCTGTATAGAGCTCCATAGTCCTCTTTCAGTTCTCTCATCTGGCTGTATAGAGCTCCATAGTCCTCCTTCAAATCTCTCATCTGGCTGTATAGAGCTCCATAGTCCTCTTTCAGTTCTCTCATCTGGCTGTATGGATCTGCATAGTCCTCCTTCAGTTCTGTCATGTGGCTGTGTGGATCTGCATAGTCCTCCTTCAGTTCTGTCATCTGGCTGTATAGAGCTCGATAGTTCTCTTTCAGTTCTCTCATCTGGCTGTATAGAGCTGTATAGTCCTCCTTCAGTTCTCTCATCTGGCTGTATAGAGCTGCATAGTCCCTCCTTCAGTTCTCTCATCTGGCTGTGTGGAGCTGCATAGTCCTCCTTCAGTTCTGTCATCTGGCTGTATAGAGCTGCATAGTCCTCCTTCAGTTCTCTCATGTGGCTGTATAGAGCTGCAAAGTCCTCCTTCAGTTCTCTCATCTGGCTGTATAGAGCTGCATAGTCCTCCTTCAGTTCTCTCATCTGGCTGCATAGAGCTGCATAGTCCTCCTTCAGTTCTCTCATCTGGCTGTGTGGAGCTGCATAGTCCTCCCTCAGATCATGGGCTTCCCGCTTCGCCGCGTCCAGCGTGTCGTCCATTAGGTCACACGTCACGTGCTCAGGGTATCCGTGACGTCACGGAGCGTGGGTTCCATGGCGACAGACCCGGGTCCAGAAGTGTGAAAGTCGCTGGTCCTTTCCCGACTGACTCTCCGGATTGGCCCTCCACTGCAGAGTCGTGTCTGGCGCATGGAGTCCCCTGCTGAGTGGAGGGCTGGGTCCTAGGTTCGATTCGATGTTGCTACACTGAAGGAGCAAAGTGGCCCAGGTTGAACAGGACAGGAGCGGTCCTGAGGTAGCACCGTCCCTTCTGTATCAAAAAGGGAAGAATGCAGATGCGTCCAATAGGAATAATGCAGATGTGTGTAAGGGGCATAATGCAATGTGTCCAAGGGACACAATACAGATGTGTGTAAGGGGCACAATTCAGATGTAGATGTATCCAAGGGGCACAATGCATATGTGTCCAAGGGGCACAGATGCAGGGGGTGGCCTGTTCTGTAGCCCTCCTTGTCATGAAGCAATGGGGATAGGCAGGAAGCGACCCCCAACAGACCGCAGGTGGATGGCAGCAGAAGGCGTTGTGGATCACACACCTGCCGGCAGACCGTGGGAACGGAATTCTGCGTCTGCCACAGTCCTCCCTCAGATTGTGGACTACCTGCTATGATTAGTCATGGCCAGAGGTCTGTATCTGCCGATGTCCTCCCTCAGATTGTGGACTACCTGCTATCAACAGTCATGGCCAGAGGTCAGTGTCTGCCCACAGTCCTCCCTCAGATTGTGGACTACCTGCTATGATCAGTCATGGCCAGAGGTCTGTGCCTGCCATTGTCCTCCCTCACATTGTGGACTACCTGCTATGATCACTCATGGCCAGAGGTCTGTGCCTGCCATAGTCCTCCCTCAGACTGTGGACTACCTGCTATGATCACTCATGGCCAGAGGTCCAGTGCCTGCCATAGTCCTCACATCTCAGATGTGGACTACCTGCTATGATCACGGCCTGCTCACTGCCCCCCCCCCCCCATCCCATTTGTACGGCAGCTCACTGCCCCCCCCCACCCCCCCACCCCCCCCACACACCCACCCCCTCCACCATTCCGTGAGATTTCGTGATACGTTTACGCCACAGACTCGTGATAAAATCAACAACGCGGTTAGTCTTACTGATACTGATATAAATGAAGCATTAGATGTTTTCACTACCTGTATTCAAGATGCTGTGGACCGTATGAAGAAAGAAATAAGAGTTAATCACGATTTAATATCTACAGACTGGTTTGATGCTGACTACCATCACCATTATAATGCCCAAGTCTCTTGCGTATACTGTGTCAGTCCAGTGTGCACACTATGGGAGCCCTTGTGTACACTGTGTTAGTCCAGTGTGTACACTATGGGAGCCCTTGTGTACACTATGTTAGTCCAGTGTGTGTACACTTTGGGAGCCCCTGTGTGCACTGTGTCAGTCCCAGTTCATGCTGTGCTAGTCCTCTGTGTGCACTGTGTGAGTCCTTACAGTGTTGTGTGAGTCCCCTATATACACTGTGTAAGTCCACTATGTATAAAATATGAGTCCCCTGTATACACTGTGTAAGTCCACTACGTATAAATATGAGTCCCCTAAATACACTGTGTAAGTCCACTATGTATAAAATGTGAGTCCCCTGTATATACTGTGTAAGTCCACTATGTATAAAATGTGAGTCCTCTGTATACACTGTGCAAGTCCATTATGTATAAAATGTGAGTCCCCTGTACACACTGTGTAAGTCCACTACGTATAAATGTGTCCCCCTGTATACATTGTGTAAGATGTGAGTCCCCTGTACACATTGTGTAGGTCCACTACGTATAAATGTGAGTCCCTGTATACATTGTATAGGTCGACTACGTATAAAATGTGAGTCCCCTGTATACATTGTATAGGTCCACTACGTATAAAATGTCAGTCCCCTGTATACACTGTGTAAGTCCACTACGTATAAAATGTCAGTCCCCTGTATACACTGTGTAAGTCCACTACGTATAAAAAGTGAGTCCCCTGTATACACTGTGTAAGTCCACTACGTTAAAAAAGTGAGTCCCCTGTATACACTATGTAAGTCCACTACGTATAAAATGTCAGTCCCCTGTATACACTGTGCAAGTCCACTACGTATAGAATGTCAGTCCCCTGTATATACTGTGTAAGTCCACTACATATAAAATGTCAGTCCCCTGTATACACTGTATAGGTCCACTACGTATAAATGTGAGTCCCCTGTATACACTATGTAAGTCCACCACATATAAAATGTCAGTCCCCTGTATACATTGTATAGGTCCACTACGTATAAATGTGAGTCCCCTGTATACACTATGTAAGTCCACTACATATAAAATGTCAGTCCCCTGTATACACACTGTATAGGTCCACTACGTATAAAATGTCAGTCCCCTGTATACATTGTATAGGGTCCACTACGTATAAAATGTGAGTCCCCTGTACACATTGTATAGGTCCACTACGTATACATGTGAGTCCCCTGTATACACTGTGTAGGTCCACTACGTATAAAATGTGAGTCCCCTGTATACCTTGTGTAGGTCCACTACGTATAAATGTGAGTCCCCTGTATACACTGTGTAGGTCCACTACGTATAAAATGTGAGTCCCCTTGTATACATTGTGCAAGTCCACTACGTATAAAATGTCAGTCCCCTGTATACACTATGTAAGTCCACTACGTATAAAATGTCAGTCCCCTGTATACACTGTGTAGGTCCACTACGTGTAAATGTGAGCCCCCAGTGTGCAGAATGTCTCCAAAGGATGGTACCCACAACAGACCGCTGTAGTCACCGGATTCAAACATCCTATTCCCAACGTACTCATGTACACTCCGAACACGCACGACGACTCAGGCAACCTCATTCATTACAAGATCCAAGCAAGCTACAGCATCACATGTGAACCCATGGGGCACATCGGCTGGGAAACAGGCTGCAGCCGACTGCAGCATACTGAGGTACCAAATCGATGGAGACTCCAACGAAACAAATTGAAGGACAATGGCAGAACACGTATATTGGACATGGCGAAAAAGTACAGAACCTAAAAAAACGTCATCGAAACAACAGCAGCAACGGTAAAAGTGGACTACGTCATAGTCATGACCAACACTCTGTACACAGGAGTCGACAAGAGAACAGAACGCAAACGAAAGATCGACCAACAAAGAGCACTCTTCTGCAAAGCCATCGACGGAAAGAGGTGGAAGACCACAACGTTCACGATCCAGAACATCCGGCACCAAGAGAAGCAAAGTGGACACACGGATCCAAAGTACACCTGTCCAAGTTCATCCTGCTGCAGACATGCACGGTCCAACAGAACACGCAAGACGTGTACCCGACTTTACAACGCGCCATTATCTGGACTGGACACACAAACATCACGCCTAGCATCAAGTCCAAGTCTGCCACATCAGAATTCGGACACCGCTTCCTTTCAACGTTCAAATTACCTGAAAGCACAAGTTACAAAACATTCTACGAACATGAGTCACCAACGTCGCAAAACAGCCTCCAGTGGAGATCTACGGATCAACAAAGAGCGTCACACCTGCATACGCATTCCTAGCAGAACTGATGTTCGACCCTTACCGTCACACAAGGTTCCGCCTTCAAAGCAAACACACATGAGAGTGCTGTACAGCATCGTTCTCACAAAACTGGTCATGGACGCCATACGGAACAAAAGAGAGATTAGTATCTCCAAACAATGGATTAAAAGTGCCATCGCTGTTGGTCTAGGATACCTCTGGCCTAAACTCATGCTCTACGCAGAAGCAGCCATCAGATCTGCACCAAGCGCACAAAAAGCCTGCCTGGCAGCTCACTTCACTTTTCCAATCATGGAAACCACAGTGTTCAACGCCATGACCAACTTCTGGAAAATCGTCTGGAACGTCGGAATGGACCAACTACCACCAGACGCAGAAAACATCAGAGACGCACTCGACATTCCAGAGAAAGACAAGCAACAAGTCAACGACTGGCTTACCAGAACAAACATCAAAATACCAGAATGGGAAGGAGACTTCGTCAACGAAGACGACCCGGTATCTACGCACAATTCCCAAGAAAAACAAGAGAAGCACCAATGCAGAAACTCCTGCTCGCAACAATCCAGGAAACGTACATGTGGGGATACTGCATGCGCCTCGCTTTCAAGACCAAACACAATGAGTTTCCACCAAAAGATACGTCGGCAGTGGACTACCTCAAAACACTCGTCAACCAGCATGGAGAACACACCTGCACTGCAGCAAAATCAAAAAGCATCTACAGCCTGCTGACACAAGAATCTGAACCAAACGACAGTTTCAGACACCACCACAGACTTCGTCTACTACATCGAAGACGACAAAGTCCCACGACTCGTCTACGTGCTTCCAGAAATGCTGACCAGACCCTTGCTCTGGGACTTCTTTGACTCCAACGCAAAGAACAACATCAGCAACCATCTTCGCTGCAACTCCTACCTCAGCACAGCCATCAAAAACAACTTCATGCAACCAGGAGAAGATATCACCTTCAGACTCAAATCAATTCTCTTGGACCCAGGAAACAGAGAAGACGAGGTCAGCAGAAGCATCAACTCAACAAGGTACCCAGGACGCAACCTTCTGCTGCCGCAGTCATCAGCAGCATACCTACCAGAAGAACTACCGTTCACGGCAGAACCACCTGATCATCCGTCTGGAGGATACTGGAACTACAATGCGCCAAGTCCAAAATGGGTCCCAACATGACAATGAAATGAATGAAGAATGAAAGTTGTCGTTCCTGTTCACTTTTGTTTCTGTTTCTATTTTTTAGTAAATAAAGGCAAAAATAACCAGCCAGTTTCCAGCTGATTACAGATTTTGATTCTGTTATCAGAACTTCCCCCAAAGTTTCTATATGGGTTTTCTTGGGACAGATGGGCATAGTTTCAACTGGTTTACTTACAACAGATGTCCACAGTATTCAGGCTTATTTCTCCGACGGTGAAAGGCAGATATTGGAGGGGGTGGAAGGGAGGGGTAAAGTCGAGGGGACGGGGAACAACAGTTAGAGAAAAGAGATGGGGATGGAGGCACAGAGAAAGAGGGGGTGGGGGATATCCACATTCGTGTTTGTTCAGTATGTATAGAGATGTTGTTGTTGTTACACGATGAGTTCGATTTAACGGACAAAAACGTGCCTCTGGACTGGCGATATAAATGGTTTCCAGTTTAAGACTGGCATGACGGTTCACAGAGAAGGAACTGTTATTTATATAGTATCACTTTGTTATTTTACATTGTATTTCTCTCTTCCAGTCGCTTTTGGTGTTGTTGCATGTTCGATCAATATATTGCACAAATTACGAGCATGCACCGTACAATGCAGCACGCAGTTGTAGTTCACTGTATTGATTTTAGTCTTTGCGCGGTTGCTAGGTAGCAGCCTCGCCACTTCTTTCCCTCCCCCTCCCCAGGGAATTGCATCAGGGCACCTACAAGATAAAGACGACGAGAGAGGATGGTGCGGGGGTGGAAGGGGTGAGGGAGAGTGTTCTTCTTTTACTGTCCTTTTTGCTGTTCAGCTGTACCTAAGGTAACTCTTTTGATTAGCTTTTAAACAACAAACTCAGTTTCTTTTGGAGGGGAACTGTATTGTTCTTGCGTGTGTGTGTGTGTGTGTGTATGTGTGTGTGTGTGGTTGTGCGTGGACGGGTGCATGCATGCATGCATGCACGCGCGCGCGCGCGTGTGTGTGTATGTGTGTGCGTGCGTGTGCGCGCGCGCGCGCGCGTGTGTGTGTGTGTATGATTCAATAGTTTAATGCCTTTGAAAACCGTAACAGGTTTTATATGACACAAATAAATAGAGGAAAGATAAAACGAAACCAAATAACGAAACACAAATATCCATGCTTGTTATTGTATCCAACTATAATTATGCTATATCAAGTTGTCCTTGTCATGCATTTTACTTTATCGACACTTTGAAATAGCATACACATATTTTGAGATCTCGCTGATAAGTACGTCATTTGATGTTAAGATAGATGGCAACGCATTGTGTATATTGTCTTTGTCTTTGATGTGTTCTAAAAACTGCCTCCTTATATTATCTAAGAGATGAATTTCGTCTTCTGCTTCATTACATTCCAAACACAGTCTTCTTTCTCTAGGTGTTTTAGTATATCTACCTATTTCTATTTTAAGATCATGACAAGAAATCCTAATTGACATAATGCTGCTTTTGATTGAAGCTGATGAAAGAGTTTGCTAAATATGGTTCCATTCTGTACTCGCTAGTAATATTGTCATAACATTTTAGTTTTGATTCTTTTTCTGATTTTTTTTTCTTTTCCAAATCTTGACCACATAACACAGCTTGTTAATATTTAAAAGTATGCTGGTTATTCCAAACATGCTTCAATCCTATCAGGCTGAGAATTTGTTTGACAAATTTTAAAATTTTAACCAAAATGTTTCATGACCTTCGTTGTTTAACATGATAGTGTATATGATTTTGATAAGCGAGTTGTCTTCAGATTCAAAAATATGATACCAAAACTTATTATCTGATGGATTATTGTTAAACTAATTGGAAAACTTCTGAGTTCTCCAAATACAGCTAAGTTTGTAGCTTTTTTGTGTACAGCTACCATTTGCTTGAAGAACTTGTGTTGAGTATGTTTATGTGGTAAATTATTTGAAAAGCAATGATCAAATAGATTTTCTAAATTGAAATTATCATTTGATTTTAAGCAAAAAGGTAGCCATACGCCCACGCCATACATTAATATTGGTGAAATAAGACTATCAAACAACTTTAGAACAAATTGAAACTTAACATTTTGATTTTTAAACCCTCTTTGTAGGGAATATATTGTTTTATTACCTTGGTTACTTAGATGTTCTGCTGCGATGTCAAGTTTTCCTGATTTATGGAATATTATTCCAAGATATTTGTATTGCTCTGCTGTGTCAATGAAAGTTGTACCACATTTAAAAATAATCGCGTTTTGGGTTCTGTTTTGGAAAATATTAGCATTTTCGTCTTTTCGATGTTAATTAGTAACCCACACTCTGTACAATATAAATGTAATTGGTCTAATTTTGATTGTAAACCTAGTTTCCATGTTGCAAGGAGTACAAGATCGTCTGTACACAATAAAGCAGATATTCTCGTATTGCTCGTATGATCCAGTGATGGGAATCCTCATAACCAAAAGTAATTCACGAATAGTTATTTTGAGACGATCTGTAGATAAATATGTTTTTCCCCCTTGATTTTTTGTGTTGTTGTTGTTGTTCTTGTTGTTGTCAGTAAGTAATATACCATTACAATTTCTGCTGACAACGTAACATTTTCTGTAAACGTAGCTCTTGTACTTTGCGCCGATTTTCTAGGATGATATTCAAAGTGTAGAGGAACGGGTTGAGTGAGGAATTAAGCGGCAACAGAAAAATGGCCATTGCAACATTGACCTCCTCCGGCATGCTGACACACCACTGGCTGCCAGAACCCCACACAGACTGACAGGAAACCAGCACAGAGCATTGGACACAGCAACAGACAGGACACGGCGCCTGGCTATACCTGCTTCTTTGGAATGAGTATTACCAGAGCTAGCATCTTTGTCCTTCTAAGTAGATGAGACATATAACTCCTCCTCAGTGACCAGTAAATAAAACACTGACCCACACCAGTCATAAGACAGAGGATCAGGTTGAAGATGGTCACAACACTGAACACGTACATGTGACCAGGGAAGTCACTTCCAGTCACAGGCAGTGGGATGCAAATGTCTGTCTGCTGGAAAAACTCCCAGTGTGAGTTGACAGGCAGGAGGGGGGTAGCACTGCCAGAATAAAACCTAGTACCCACATGGTGCCACAAACTACATGAGCTGATCTGGCTCCAAATCGAATGTGACTTGAAGGAAAATAGAGAAGAATGAAACGATCAAATGTAATTAAACAAATTAGCAATGCTGATAGTTCACATGATAACATGGACAAGAACCCTGCGATACTGCAAGGTAAACTAGTTTTCCATTCAGTATCATTCCAGATATAAGCACCAGCGTACAACTGCCTGCCACGCTAATGAAGATTACATACACTCCCATCAAAAAGTCAGAAGCACACAAGTGAAGAACAAATATCACAAATCCAGTCTGTGTGTTTTCTGACAAACACCGTATACAATAAAGAAAGACACCAAAGTTTCCCAGAATAGCCAGAATGGCAAATATGACAAACGCATAGCGGTAACTGATGTATTTCAGCACGTCATCACAGGACGAGATTACATTAGATGGGGCCAAGCATTTGCCTTGAAAGTTATCCGGTAAAACCACAGAACAACATAATTTAAAATTCACTGATGAAACATGTCTAAGATTTGCAATGGGTTTCATGAAATCTGGAGTGAAATCAGTGATCTGACAACCCTGTAGATCAAGAACCTGAAGCTTGTGAAACACGCACTGCCCCTGAAGTACCTTTACATCACTCCATGATAAGTCTAGGATCTTTAACTTTGGCATCACAATTGACAGGGTACTCATGTTTATGCGATGTGCCCGGACATGGGAAATGTTGAAAATCACCAGTGAACGACAGACATGCTGGTTTGGGGCATAAGAAATGCCGTCTGACATAGGATTACCTGCCAAATTCAATGCCCGAAGTTGAGGCATTCCCGCAAAGTGGCTAGAGCTGACTGAATGAAGTAGGTTGTTATTAAGGTCCATGCTGTGAAGATTTGGGAGATTCACTCTGGTTACGTTCCTCCACCCACACGCCTGTACACCCAGGTGGATCAGCATAATGTTATCAGTGATGTCACTCATACTCATCTCACTACCTCTGACTTCAAGGTAGCGTAGCTGTGGGAAAGAGCTAAACGGAAAAGAGCGATTGCAGGAGAAGGCTAAACCGTAACATACGCATGACTCCGGACAAACAATGTTGCACGCCAGTTCATCATCGTGCAGTGGGCATTGTGGCCGACCATCGCACAGGTGATTCACGTGCACACATATTGTTTTCTCTCGTCCCACGACATCGATAGAGACCTGGGCATGTCCTATAATGTTTTACAGTCAGCTTCGTCCTCATGATATGGACAGTCGTTCATGCCATTGCATCTGACATAGACCGGGAGGCAATAGAAATCACCATGGCATTGAAAGTGAGAGTCTGGGCACTGGGTGCTGTTTTCTGGAAGGGGTGTCACGGTGTAACCTCCAGGTAAGTCAAAGTTGATCACAGCTGGGGGTTTTTGTTTCATAAATTGTATACTGAAGAATTCTACAGTTTGCTTCGTCGTACTTGCTCACACAGTCACTGTACCCGTCACACAGTTTCTCCCTAGCCAAGCACTGAGAACAAGAACTAATGTTGTAAACGCTATTTACCACCCCTCCCGTGCACACACACACACACACACACACACACACACACACACACACACACACACACACACACACACACACACACACACACACACACACACACGCACACACACACACACACATTACACACACTTTCAGATATACACATGCTTTGCATAAAACAAACTGTCTTTTATCCCTGAAGGAAAGATTCGAATGCACTCTGTCTCGATGTTACGGACGGTGTGCGGTGCGTGTTTTGCTGTCTGACTCTCACCTGAAGAAGTTTGGATGCGTGTATGACTTTTCTCTACACACAACCACAGCACACGAATATAGATAGCCAGGCAACAAGTTAAGTTTCTACTTTTTTTCTTTTTGCTGCCTGAACCATCAAATCAAAAACAAGTTCATAATACATAATAAGGACAATCAGGTACATCAATCAGTTTTACGCCACGACCGAAGGGCGCGCAACAACAATAGGTACTGTACAGTCACAACACATTTCCTTTCACACAGCAGGCCAGGCTGGCACCCACAGCAGTGTCATCATGGTCGGTCTATGCACTTGGCCGCGTCCGGCCCGAATCACACAGTCTTCACACAGATCAGGAGTCACTCACGAAAGCAGTTCGTGAAGTCCTTCCAGGAACTCCACACACCGGGACACGGCAGTACGACGGAAAACGAAACGCTTACGGAGGTAGGTTCGTGGAGTGACACACACACAATTTTATGACTAATGCATGATGATCATTTGAGATCAACAGCACTGTATGATGATGATCATTGTCATGAGTGAGAGAATGTGGTCGCTTCAGTATAATAATGCCGTTTGGGGGAAAATGGAAATGATCAATGACTGGTGAATAATGATCATTGTCATATGTGAGATCAACAGTACTGTAGGTTGATGATCATTGTCATAAATGAAATAATGGGGTGGCATTAATATATTGATGCCAGTTGCGAGAAATGGAAATAATCAATGACCAATGGATGATGACTATTGTATGAGATCAACAGTTTTGTAGGATGATGATCATTGTCATAAGTGAAATAAGGCGGTAGCATTAATGAAAGAATGCCGGTTGAGGCAGAAAAAAAAAAAATCAATATGGATTATGGTCGTTTGAGATCAACAGTGCTATAGGATGATGATCATTGTCATGAGCAGAATAATGTAGTGGCACTGGCATAACAATGCTCGTTGGGAGAATACAGGAAATGATCAATGACAGGTGGATGATGATCATTGTCATACATGAGATTAACAATGCTGCAAGATGATTACATTGTCAAAAGTGAAATAATGTGGTGGCATTAGGATATTTAATGCTGGTTGAGGGAGGGAGAAAAAAATCAGTGACTGATGGATGATGATAATTTGAGATCAAACAGTACGATGGGATGATGACCATTGTAATGTAAGAGCAAAAAATGTAGTGGCATAGCTACAATAATGCCGATTGGGAGAATAAGTAAAAAATATCAAATAACCGATGAATAATGATCATTGTCACACGTGAGATCAACAGTTCTATAGGATGATGATCATTATCATAAATGACATAATGTAGTGGCATTAAAAACATAATGCTGGTTGGGGTGAGGGAGGGGGGGTGTAGATGATCAACGACTGATGGATACTGATCATTGTCTTAGTGGAGATCAACAGTACTATAGAATGATGATCATTATGCATCAGTTATAAATTGTGTGTGTGTGTGTGCGTGCGTGCGTGTGTGTGTGTGTGTGTGTGTGTGTGTGTGTGTGTGTGTGTGTGTGTGTGTGTGTGTGTGTGTGTGTGTGTGGATGTGTGGGTGTGTATATGTGTTTGTTGTTATTGGCATGTCAACGCTTTTTCCCATTTATCATTTCCGTTCATTTTCTTTCCAACCAATGTTATTAAACTATTACCCTAATACTAACACTATCTCACTTCTAGCAGTTAGTCTCATTATGACCATCATTCTCCCACAATACTGTTTACATGCACCCCCACCTCCTATTTTGCGTGAGTTTTTCTTTCCCCTAACACGTGATACCCCTTTTCTCATTGATCATTTCTATCTCTTCTCAACCAACACGATCATATCGATGCCAACAGATTATTTCACCTACTACAATAAACACCTTCCAACAGTACTGTGTACTTTTCCAGCAATACTGTGTACATGTGTTCCCGTCCCTCCTCCCCTGTATATACGTTTTGTGCGGGCAGAGGTGTATGAGTTTTCCCTCCCACATTGCCTCCCCCCCCCTCCCTTTTTTTTTTTTCTTTCCTTCCCCAACAACGATAGCTCCCTCATCCATCGATCACTGCCTTTCCTTTGCAATCAATCATTATTAGCATTACCCCACACCCCCATACATAACACCCTCATATAACTCCTATCATCACAATTACCGCCCGCTAAGATGCTTCTTATCATTTCTGTTTCTTACCAGTAAGCACTATTATCAATCCACCATCATCACTACTGTCACTTACATATCATACTGTTAAGCAATAATTACAAAACAAATCACAACCCCCCAAGTGTTATCCTCGTCCTCCCCACCCCCCGCCCCTCATGTTTTTAAACAAACTCACTATACCAGTATCCCTCCTCTTATTATATACATCTTCATCATTGCCACTGTTATATCCATTGATGCCGTTATTATCACGGTCATCACATCTGTTTCAACTCCTATGATCCTCTTCTTTACAGCCTCGTTTTCACCCAACGGCCATTTTGATTCTGCGCCGAATAGGAGAAGATAAGTGGGTTCTCGTTCTTCGTTTCCACTTACCTAAATTTCATTTGTTTTTGCCTGAAGAAGACCCAAGAGGTCGAAATGCATTGTGTCTCGTCTTGGCCCTCTGTTTGTCTGTGTCCTTGGCAGTAACTAACCCCTTCTTGTTTGTAAATCTTTGTCCAATACCACAAACATGAACTAAAGTACCTTGCACCAGAATTTGGGAAAAAGGTTGGAGGTGGGGCATGCAATATGATTCTAGATGTCCATTTTGACCTCCCTGTCACATCCAGAAGGTGGGTTTCTGTTTGTGCCTATGCTCTTTCCGTGGGGGAGCCTCTGGACCACAGCCCAACTCACTCACCAGGTTTTGTATCAAGAATGGGGAGTGACTCAGACTCACGCCCGGTATCATCCCCCTTGGGGGCTTGTCGCTTTGGACACTTCGAACATATTGAAAGAGGCAGGTAATTTTAGACCAGAATGGGGGATTGGTCTGGATGTATTCTCTGGAGGGAGATTGGTCTGGATGTATTCTCTGGAGGGAAGGGAGTGTGTGTGTGATGGTGGTGATCATTAGATTTTGCACGTGCCCTCTTTCACTGGTTGTGCAATGAGTTAAGTTGTGGGGTAGATTACATTACACCAGCACTGTGTCTATCTTCCTCACTCCCACCCCCTTTTTTTGTTTATGATCAATCCATTTCTTCAGTCCTGCACTCAACTAGAGAAGCGTGTTTAAGAAACCGTCTGGTGCTTAGCTGTTTACACTTGCAGGGGCTCCGGGGTCTGATCGGTTTGGTGGGCTTTGTTAAGTTGTGAGTTTCGTCGTGAGTTTAGCACTTGCTACACTGTTTTCACTAGAAATGGCTGCTCCATTATAGACCATAGCATCTTACGAGGAAAGTGCTCTCTAAGAGGCCCTGCTACAAAATAATAACCCCATGAGGATGGTAAACACGCGAGCTTTACAATTCAATGCAAACAGCGCGAAAACAATTCACAGACAGGGTATCTAAAGGTGCTGAGCGACAGAGATATTCATATTGCAGTGTTTGTTTTTTTTTCTTTTTTTGGTGTGTGTGTGTGTGTGTGTGTGTGTGTGTGTGTGTGTGTGTGTGTGTGTGGAGAGAGAGAGAGAGAGAGAGAGAGAGAGAGAGAGAGAGAGAGAGAGAGAGAGAGAGAGAGACTTTGACACTTTGATACGCTATTGTCATTATCAAAAAGCATGAGGGCAAGGGGTTAATAACGCATTCTTCGTTCTTTTTTATTACAAACAATATTACAACAGGTATTCCCAATGATCAATCAATGCAAAAGAATCAAAATATGTGGTTCGATTATCCTCTCCTCGCAGACACGAGCACTCAACAGCAAAAACAA
>JADBJO010026904.1:0-21979 GCA_016801955.1 Conus betulinus | reverse complement strand
TTTTGTAATATGTCGTTGTATTAATATAGTTGCAAGTTGACTAGTGTATTCACCTTCCTCATCTTTGCTGCTAGATGATTTGCGTGTTCGTGTTGTCCACTGGCATTTTTTTTCTCCAGGGTGGGTTGGAGAAAAGAATATGCAAATTGCTTATCGCAATTACCCCTGGGTTAAATAAGAGTTTTCCACCCATGCGCGAGAGAGAGAGAGCGAGAGATCGCTATTCGCTCTCCTCTACGCGATCTGTTTCTCTCTCTCTGGAGGGATCAGCGGCTCTATCCGTCTCAGTCTCTCTCTCTCTTAGGTTCGTTCGAGATCGTTCTCTCTCTCTCTCTCTCTCTCTCATCTCTCTCTCTCTCTCTCCTCTAGCTCTCTTGTTCGTTCACACGTTAGTTCTCTATCTTGCTTCTCTCTCTCCGATCGTGTCTCGTCTCTCTCTCTCTCTCTCTCTCTCTCTTCTCTCTTCTCTCTCTCTCTCTTCCTTCATCTCTACTGTCATTCTCTCTTTCCCTCCACCCTGCCTGCTCTCCCCTTCCGAACCATGGGGAAGTTCCCAGCACAGAGTGTGAGGAGGCGGGGTCTGGCACTGTTTAGTCAGCATCCAAGTCTCATCCAGCGCCCACCTCCACCCATCACTGTCATCAGTGACATGGCATCACACCTGGCGCTTCCTCCTCAGGTCTGTCGTCCATCCCGCCCCAGTCCCCGCAGTAGACAGACAGGAGGAGGAAAGCAGAGCGCCTATCAGTTCACGCACGTGCATACAAACTTACAAAACACACACAGGGTCCGGCCCTCGTTTGGAGCGAAACGCTTAAAGTGCGTAACAGCTGTAGTTATCGTTCTGAAACACACACACACACACACTCTCTCTCTCTGTCTGCCTGTCTCTCTCTGCTCTCTCTGTCTCTCTCTCTCTCTCTCTCTCTCTCTCTCTCTCTCTCTCTATCTCTCTACTCACATCACACACACACACAACACACACACACACACACACACACAGTCAGAACATGACTCGTTGCGAAAAAATGAAATAACAGTGTAGGATGTTTCCATACACGCTGTTATTCAATGCAATACATTCAGAATTTTACATAAGATTCTACATGAATAAGTAGTCTACGCACTGGGATTTGATATCCTGAACTGTGTCCCTAATCATCGATGGTTCCTTATGCGTTAAAAACACGTTCATTCACCTAGTCACCATTATCCATCTGACGTTACAGAACATTTTTAACCAAATTATCCGGTGTGGTTTTAGAAGATGCCTCTTAAAGTGGCTGTGTCGATGAGTTTTTTGTGTGTTTGTTTGTTTGTACGACGCGCGGGGTGACAGCCCTGATATGGGCCTTCGCGGTCGGCTTGCTATAAGCAACAATAGCTTACCTTACATTCATCAGACGTTGTGGCCTGTTGTGGTGTGGTTGTTGTTGTTGTTGTGTTGTTGTTGTTGTTTGTTTGTTTTTTCTTTTTCTTTTTCTTTTTTCTTTTCCTTTTCTTCATATTCATTTCGTTTATTTTTTCTTCTTGTTTTATATGAATGCTGCCTTCGTTGGACAATGACACGTGTTGACTTGTACTATCAGGACACACACAATGGTGTAAAACAAGGCGACACTTGTTTACAATATCTGTTTGTATGGCGACGGAGCAGCCACAGCAGTTGTCTCCGACCATACAGTACCGGCCCAATACCGTCGTCAGGGGAGTTGTGTGGTGGTGGTGTCGTCCTAATCACCATTGTCATCAGCGTTATCTCGACGCACGCAGAGACACGGACTTTCCCTGAGTGGACTTTTGCCGAGAGGACTTTTACTGAAGGAGGGTAGGTTTTGACATGGACACATAGGGGACAGGGACTTACCCGAGAGGGACTTTGCCCGAAGAGATCTTTTGAGGATAGAGACTAAGACAGTCTTGGTGACGATCTGAATTTCCAGTAGTGTCCGTTCAGTGAAAGTCCTCCCGGCCAAAGTACTCTCAGGTATAGGTATACTTCCACTATTTTGCTTTCATACGACACAGTGAGGACTATCAGAATCATCTGTTATAATGAACATGAATGGACTTCGGTGTCATGCCACTCTTGGTGATGATTTCTAGTGTCACCCCCACTCTCCCATTCTGGGAGGTTGTTGTGTGCACTCCCACTGTTCCACTCCATCCATGTACATCCGGTTTGCATCCTGAGGATGTCACAGGCGTTCCAGATCATGGCATGCTGCCTCATGCCGAGTTGAAGGTTGCTGCACAACTTGTTGCAAAGAAATGGCATGAGCTGGAAAAGAACGATCGGCATGCAGCGTGTTTCTAAATTTGGTTCAGATGAACCGGAAGATTTGCTCATTCTATCCATAGATTTTTTTTATCTCTTCTATCCACCCCCACCCCTACCTTACTCCCCTCTCACTGTCCCCTTATTGTCTTTCTCCAAGGCCACAAGGTCAAACGGTCTGTGAGGATAGTCATAGTATGAGATAGAAAGTTGTTGCGTGCACCTCGTGCTCAGCTTACCAAGAGAAGTTGAAAGCCTGCCTCTGTGTACAGGATGTTGTACTGGTCCCGTGTGTGTGTGTGTGTGTGTGTGTGTGTGTGTGTGTGTGTGTGTGTGTGTGTGTGCGTGTGTGTGTGTGTGCGTGCGTGTGTGCATGGGTGCATGCTTGCGTGGGTGCGTGCGTGTGTCTCTTGTGCGTGCGTGCGTGCGTGCGTGTGTGTGTGTGGTGTGTGAGCAACTAAAAGCTGATTAACGTGTATGGCAACAGAAAAACGCAGGGTCTTTGCGACTACTTGAAAGTGTGTTTACATGATCATAGGGAAAAGTCAGTTACGTGCGCAATCCCCGCACATCTACCCGATTAGTGATTGGTTGAGCTCTATTGTATTGATGATTGGTTGAGATCTATTCAGTTTATGACTGGTTTAGCTCTTGCTTTCACTGGGCGTTCCCCTTTGACGTAACTGACTGAGCTGAGGCTCCAGATCGCCGTTTGACGCCAGCAGCAGTCTGCATGAGAGGCTGGACAAAGTCAGACGAGCTGTGTCCTCTCTCTGCTCTTGTGGGTGGACCAAAGGAGGCAGACTGTGTTGTCTGTCTAATTCTCTGTGAGGAGTTAAACGAACCAATACAGCTGTGTTCCAGTCTTTCTAATTGTCCTAAGGTCAGACTTCAGGTTGGCTGGAACCGCCAACAGCTGGTGCCGTGACACTGCTGGTGAGTGGCACTGCTGTGTTTCACTGTCTGTCTGTCTGAAAGAGAAAACTGCTGGATTTTGACTGCTGTCCTAACCTGACTGTTTTTCACTGTCTGTCTGTCTGAAGGAGAAACTTCTGGATTTTGACTGCTGTCCTAACCTGACTGCTTTTCACTGTCTGACTGTCTGAAAGGAATGGTGTGATGGGATCTGACTGCTGTCCTAAACTGACTGCTTTTCATGTCTGTCTGTCTGAAAGAGAAAAACTGTTGGATTCTGACTGCAGTCTGAAGTCGACTCCCTTTCACTGTCGGTCTGACTGAAAGGAACGGTGATGGATTCTGACTGCTGTCCTAAGTTTACTCCTTTTCACTGTCTGTCCGTCTGTCGGTCTGTCTGTCCTTCTGAAAGAGAATGTGTTCTATTCTGACTGCTGTCCTTCTCTGTATATTAGTGATCTCGCGCGCGCGCGCGCGCGTGTGTGTGTGTGTATGTGGTGTGTGTGTGTGGTGTGTGTGTGTGTGTGTGTGTGTGAAGCCTGTTCCAGCAATATACACACACACACACACACACACACACACACACACACACACACACACACACACTCCGGACTTTATGCAGTATAGCCTTGTATACAGTTTTTAATCAAACAGAAGGATGACACTGAAAAGTATTGTAAAAGTAACTCCACAGGTCCGAAATAGAAGTGACCACCTCAGTCACAATGAAAACTTTGGGAATTCGGGAGACTAAATAGAAACGACCACCCCATCATTCTTATTATTTTACTGAATACTAAGCAAACTGCAGAGACCAAAAAATGGAAATGACCTGCTCAACTCATCCTCAGTGTTGTAAATGTATGCAGAGGAAAATCGATACACTAAAGAGAAATGACTCTTAATCGTCTTCATTATCTTACATAGATACCAAGGAAACTCTTGAGACCAACTAGAAATGAAAAATCACCCTCATTGTATTACATGAATTCCCAAAATGGAACAAATAAGATTAGTTCCTTCGGATGTTGTTCGTTTCTTTTATTCAACATTAATGGTTTTGTTGAAGACCTTTAGATGAGGGAGACAACAAGCACCAAAGTCCACACCTACAACCTTTTAAGATCGGTCTACACGACATCCTTAAAAAGTTATTCCTCTCTACCTAAGATTTCAAAATGAAGAAAACAGACCTCGACATTGAAATATTTACACGTTTAGTTGCCTGTAAATCCTCTGAGTTTTCTTTTTCCTCTCTACCTAAGATTTCAAAATGAAGAACCAGACCCTCGACATTGAAATATTTACACGTTTAGTTGCTGTAAAATCCTCTGAGTTTTCTTTTTAAAGACTACTTCACCCTGTTTTCTTTACTTATCAGTTTTGCTGATTCCTTTTTAACGCATGCATAGAAAGAAAAACAAAGATCTTTGAAAAAAATATGCTAGACCTCACAGCATTATATAATTCTCGATATGTTCGTGGAAAATAATGATTAGATTCCACTTATGACATTTATGGTCATAAAACTTGATTTATGCAAAACGGTATCTGGTGATTAAAATATAGTCTGTTCACAGGAAGTAAAAAAAGAAAGAGAAAAAAAGTGAGAAAAAAGTCAAAACGAGAGTAGAGAAATGTAGTGATGTATTCAGCAAGAGATTATGACACTAAAATAAAAAAAACAAATTAGAAAGAGAGGGAGTTAGTTACCGCCAAGGACATAGACAAACAAAGCACAGGACAAGACACGATGCATTCGACCTCTTGGGTCTTCTTCAAGCAAAAAATATATATCACATTTAACATTGGAACAGTACAAAAACAAAGAACGAAGAGAGACTTATTTGATGTCCATGTGGAGAATGGCCGCCAGAAGGAAATGACAGAAGGGATTATGGGAGGGGGAAAAAAAAAGGTGGGGGGGGGGGGGCTGGGGGGGGGGGGGGGGGGGGGGGGCGTGGAGGGAGGGGGAGGAGTGAGGCGATGGGGTTGTGTGGTTAGTTTAGTAGGATGGTGTGGTATATGTGACAGTTGTGGTTAAGATGGATTTATAATAATGGTAAGGGGGGTGGTGGTGATATATATATATATAATATATATATATCTATATATATATATATATATATATATATTTGTTAAAATAGTATGTTAAAAGGAAAAGGAAGTTTAAAATCATCAACAGATCTGTTTCGAGCGCTGGCTCTCCTCAGGATGGTGTGGGTCGCCTACTGCGTTTATATGGCCTAATGTCACTGTTTGCACGTGCGGATTGGCTGCACGTGTTGTTCGGTTTTTCAGGTTGTTTTACAGTTCAGGGTGCGTTTGCTGACAACGATTTCCATTGTGCCTGCAGTGTTTACTATTTCTACTTTAGTATTTAGGGTTGCTAAGTATGGTTTGCATAGTATTAACCATTTTTCTGTTGAACATAGGTTGCATCTTTTTGAAATGTTGATTGTATGGTGATGCCCTTTTTATGATTTCCAGGATATGTTTAGTTTATTTTTTTGTCTTTAAGTCTCCAAATATATTTGCTCAGTTCTGTTTGGTTTTTGTATTTTACTTTGTTGAATGACTGTTTATGGTTTGCGTATCTGGTTTTGAAGTGATTTTCAGTGATCCCTTATGTATGTTTCTTTTCATTTTCTGATGTCACAGTGGCTTGGTATATAATGTTGTTATAGAGGCATTTGTTGCTTAAGGGACACTGTTCTTTTGTAGTACAATTGCAGGATTTCCTTTCTTCACCCTTCTTTGCTGTGTTGCTTTTCATTTTGTTGGATGAATCAATTATATTTTTAGGTTAGGCATGCATGAATATGATAGTTTGATGGTGTTCTTGTTGAATATTTTGGACAATTTGTGTTCTTTTGGGAAGGATGCTGTCCGAATTTTAAAAAAATTCTTTCCCTACGTTTGTTTTTACTCGTCCATCATATGGAGGGTTGTACTATGTGATTTTCCTTTTCCTGCTTTTTTGTTGTTTTTGTTCATGTTGTTATCTGGGTTGTATTGTAGTTTGTAGCTGTAACCACTTTTTTGCAATGCCTCTTGGTATTCTGCTGCTGCGTTGTTGAATACTCTTTCATTATGTGACAAGTTAGATAATCTCTTGTTTATGCCATTGGGTATGGTTTTTAGTATAGATGGTGGGTGGTTGCTATTGATGTTTACATAAATGGGAGTGTCATTAGGTTTCTTGTATGGTTTATATATGTAGTGTTGAGGTCAAGTGTTATGTCTAAGTAGTTCACTACCTTTTTGTTGCTTCGATGGTGATTTTTAAGTTATGGTTGGGGAAAATTTTGCATAGTTCTTTTTTCTTGTTTTCAATGGTTCTTGGATTGTTGTTTAGCGCGGCGAGGCCGTCGTCTCTGTATAGTCCGACTTGCTTTCCGAGTTGTTTTTGGATGTTGGATAGCATGAACAGTCCGACCAGTTCGCATGTTTCGGCACCGTCATACGATCCCATGGTCACATCAAATGCTGAGTTTTCTGTTCGTTTTCTTGATCCATGTTTCATTGCTGTTGTAGAGTAAAGTTTTCTTGGTGTGGAGAATGATTTCCATTTCTGACCCTGTTATATCTGTGTGTTTATTTACAACCTGAAAAACCGAACAAAACACGTGCAGCCAATCCGCACGTGCAAACGGTGACATTAGGCCATATAACACCGGCAGTAGGCGACCCCAACACCATCCTGAGGAGAGCCAGCGCTCGAAACAGATCTGTTGATGATTTTAAAACTTCCTTTTACCATACTATTTTAACAGATGTTGCTCCCCAAGGGGTTGAGCACTTTGAAAATTTTATTGGGCGTTTTAGTACTATTCTTGATATATATATATATATATATATATATATATATATATATATATATATATATATATATATATAGGGATAGTAAGGATAATAATGATAGTGCTAGTAATTATAATAAATAAGTAGAAGAAATAAATGAGAGTAACTGTAATTTAAAACAGAAAAAAACAAATAAGTGAATAAGAAAGATACATGATTTCGCTGGGTGATGTCGGAGGGTGGTAGTGGTTATGTGTGGGTAGTTGTGAAAGGCGTTAGGTAATGTTAATAAGGGAGGGAAGGGGATGGAAGATTAATGGGTGATAAGGTGTAATTGGGGGGGGAGGGGGAGAGGGTTTGGGGAAGAGAAAAAAAGGTGTGGGTAGTAGGTAGTGTGTGTGTGTGTGGGGGGGGGGGGGGGGGCAAGAGAAGGAGAGCTCATATATCTCCATCCACTATGACGTGGGAGTGGGGGTGGGAGGTTCATACAAATAGTGCTGTTGAAAAAGTAAACAATGCTGTGGGATGATGTTTATTGTAACAGGTGAAATAATGTGTGGCATTAATATCTATCTTATTCACTTTTTTTTCATTACAGTAACTCTCATTTTATTCTTCTACTTGTTTATTATGATTACTAGCACTATCATTATTATCCTTACTATCCCTTATATATATCTACATATAAATATGTATATATATATTTTTAAAAAAAAAAAAAATATATATATATATATATATATATATCAACCCCCCACCCTCACCCCCTTAGCATTATTATTAAATCCATCTTAACAACCGTCACATATACCACACCACCCCCACTAAACTACTACACAACCCGATCGCCTCACTCTTCCCCTCCCTCCCCCCCCCCCCCCCCCCCCTTTTTTTTTTCCCCCTCTCCCATAATCCCTTCTGTCATTTTCCTTCTGGCGGCCATTCTCCACATGGACATCTGATAAGTCTCTCTTCGTTCTTTGTTTGTACTGTCCTAAAAGTTAAATGTGATTTTTTTTTTTTTTGCTTGAAGAAGACCCAAGAGGTCGAAATGCATCGTGTCTTGTCCTGTGCTTTGTTTGTCTGTGTCCTTGGCGGTAACTAACCCCCTCTCTTTCTAAATTTTGCTTCGTTCTCTGCTATCAGTCGCTCCATTTTGAAACTGAAATTTTAAAAAAAAACTGGGTATTCAAAATGCCCAAAGAAAACTGGGTATTCAAAAAGCCTAAGGAAAGGTCGGTATTCAAAAAGCCTAAATAAAACTGGTATTCAAAACTTCAAAAGAAAACTGGGTATTCAAAAAGCCACAAAAAACCTGGGTATCCAAAAAAAGAAATCTGGGTCTTCAAAAGCAAAAAAGTACTAGGTATTCAAAAGAGCAAAAAAAGACGCTGGGCATTCAGAAAAGCTAACCAAACACCAGGAATTCGAAGAACCAGAGGAAACGCTGGGTCTTCAAAGAAAACAAAAGATGCGCCTGGTATTCAAAGAAGCAAAACAAATGGCAATCAGTGAAGCAAAAGAAACACTGGACTTTCAAAGACGCAAAAGAAACACCAGGTATTCAAAGAAGAAAAAGAAAAACTGGGAATGCAGAAAAGCAAAAGCGACGTGCAAAATGCAAACATGTACGTGCACCTTGGAACATGCTTCTCTCTATTTCTTGTCTTCTTGGTTCGGTTCCTCTGAATTTCCTGAAAGAAGTTCTTTGTACAGCTGAATACACACCACTATCACAACGTAGGATGAAGCATGTTGCTACTCACGTCTTAATCCAATTCCGATCGTTAGGGCTGACACGCCAATGATTCAGGTGTTCATTCTCGTCACTGACGTCCACCTGAGGCTTATGCATCTTGTGTCCAGGTGGCTGCAGAGGGATGAGACGCTGACCTGGTGAATGAATCATCCCCACCACTTACATCAGGCTTTTCTCTCTGTGCTGATCGTCACTGACAGTGGAAACCATCGACGTCTACACATGTGACTCTCTATTTCTCGAGGTTTGACTCGTTATCATCAGTGGATATTGTTCTCTATTTGCTGATTTTTCCTGCCTACTGAGTGATCAACTCGTCAACATTGTTGGACACTATTCCTGCTTCCTTCGTTGGTCTTTGCTGACTGTTGAGTCACCAACGCCACTGGACATTGAAGTAGCTCTGTTGGTCTTCACTCCTAATCACCTAATCCACCAAGGCCACTGGACATCGAAGTAGGTCTGTTGGTCTTCACCCCTAACCAGCTAATCCATCAAGGCCACTGGACATTGAAGTAGGTCTGTTGGTCTTCACCCCTAACCAGCTAATCCACCAAGGCCACTGGACATTGAAGTAGGTCTGTTGGTCTTCACTCCTAACCAGCTAATCCACCAAGGCCACTGGACATTGAAGTAGGTCTGTTGGTCTTCACCCCTAACCAGCTAATCCACCAAGGCCACTGGACATTGAAGTAGGTCTGTTGGTCTTCACCCCTAACCAGCTAATCCACCAAGGCCACTGGTCATTGAAGTAGGTCTGTTGGTCTTCACCCCTAACCAGCTAATCCATCAAGGCCACTGGACATTGAAGTAGGTCTGTTGGTCTTCACCCCTAACCAGCTAATCCACCAAGGCCACTGGACATTGAAGTAGGTCTGTTGATCTTCACCCCTAACCAGCTAAATCCACCAAGGCCACTGGACATTGAAGTAGGTCTGTTGATCTTCACCCCTAACCAGCTAATCCACCAAGGCCACTGGACATTGAAGTAGGTCTGTTGATCTTCACCCCTAACCAGCTAAACCACCAAGGCCACTGGACATTGAAGTAGGTCTGTTGATCTTCACCCCTAACCAGCTAATCCACCAAGGCCACTGGACATTGAAGTAGGTCTGTTGATCTTCACCCCTAACCAGCTAATCCACCAAGGCCACTGGACATTGAAGTAGGTCTGTTGATCTTCACCCCTAACCAGCTAATCCACCAAGGCCACTGGACATTGAAGTAGGTCTGTTGATCTTCACTCCTAACCAGCTAATCCACGTCACTGAGCATTGTTCCTTTCTTGTTGGCCGTCATTAACTGCTGACCCAGCAACGTCACTGGACATTGTCTACCCAGTGTCCATCTGACTGACTATTAACTTGTCGAGCACTGGACATTGTTTCCCCTGTATCCATCTTGACTGACTACTAACTTATCAAGCACTGGACATTGTTGTACTATTGTTGGTCTGAACTGACCAGTCATCAACACCACTGGACCTTGTTGCACCATAGTTGATCAGAACTGACCTTTGAGTCATCAACACCACTGGACATTGTTGTACCATTGTTGGTCTGAAATCTGAAATCTTTAATGAGGATAACTGAATAATGATCGTGAACTGACCATGGAGTCATCAACACCACTGGACATTGTTGTACTATTGTTGGTCTGAACTGACCATTGAGTCATCAACACCACTGGACATTGTTGTACCATTGTTGGTCTGAACTGACCATTGAGTCATCAACACCACTGGACATTGTTACACCTGAAGCATCAGCGACACCTAAACATTACTCCACTGGTGAATCAGGCTTTCCTGCAATCTTCAGCCATAGCGGATCGTGTTTTGTGCTTTAAGCTCAGAACCTGGTGATAGCCATCAATTGAATGATAAACGGAACAGTGCAACCGGGGCATTTAGCTGCCTTGGATGAGATTGTAGCTAATTTCCATTGACAGTGGAGGACAATTTACAGGTATTAAAATGAAAATGTTTGTTTCACTTAACGCTACGTGTACCGCCTTTTTCCTGTTGCTTTTAAACACGCTGGCTGTGTCTGCTTTGGACTCTCCCAGCACAGTCAACACACCCACTGTTCATGACACTCGTGCACCTGTTGGTGATTCCTTCTCTACATCTACATTTCCCACTGTCACTGATGCAGATCTGAACATAGGAAGTGAATCAAACGAACCCGAAAAACACTTTCCCCAGTGTCAGCACCATTGTTACTACCAAAGACGATGACAACACTAATAATAACATAGTGACCAGTTCCAAACACTGTTCCCCCTACAGTCCCCGTTCAGCTATGTGTCTTTGTCCCAATTACCAATTCTGGTCGGACTATTTGGTGTCCATGGTTCGCCAGCTCCTGCCTCCAGACTCCATGCTGGGTAACAAGTCAGACCAGGACATCAGTGCTTTTCTCCTCCAACAATTCGCTGTCAATGCAGAGCCTAAGGGGTCAATTTTGGGACAGTTGCACCAAAAGATGAAGTGGCAAAAGAATGTCTGGATAAAAGTTCCCTTTTGGCATGCCAGGTTTGGCAATACGTTATGCTGGCTGCACTCAGATACCACGTTTTATCTGAATGCTTCAACTGAAGCAAGCTTGTTTCCTCAAGTCAGCTTCAAGCAAGACCAGATAGACCGCCTTGCAGCAAATCGAGATCGACCAGCGTCAGTTGCAGGCGATGAGAGTGAGCCACAGTTTCCTTTTACACAGAGACTGGAAAGTCACCAGCTGTACAACATCACATTGATGTGTGTGAGAAAGGGGCCAGGGTGGTGGTGACGAAGGAGTCCGCTGTGTTCAGGTATGGTCAATGGAGGAGTGTTGGATGTATGGTCAGCACAGAGGGCGTCCTCACTGTGGACAGAAGCTTGTCTTTCATTGACGTGAAGGTGAACTACGAAGACACTTTCTGGTTTCACAACGTCACAAGGTCTGGTATCAAAGGCAGCGTCACACCAGGTGGAGATGCTGGTCAGAGCGGTCACTCCGATGTCCAGATTCATGACACAAGTTCCTGGTAAACAGGAGTCTGCACATCGCTGACTACACATCTGTACCTGCAAACATACTGACTCCATCACTGGTCAACCTGAATTTGTCCGGCAATTTAATTTCCAACCTCTCTGTGTTTCAGTTCCCAAGGTTGGTTCCATCTCCAAACCTGAAATACCTAATTTTGAGCAACAACACCCATCAAGGATGTCGGTGTCTTCACAGACTTAAATGTGGTTGTCCTTGATATTTCTAGGAACAAAATTTCATTTGTGAACAAACTTTCTTTTACGCGCCTGGGCCACTTAAAAATTCTGAATCTCAGTGGCAATCGTCTAAAAGAGACTGGATCCTGGATCTTTCAAATCCTTGTTCATCCTTCATATTCTGGACCTAGCACACAACCACCTGCAGCAGTTTGACAGTGAAGTTAGCCCACTTCGACTGAATTTTAGTCCAGACTGCAAAACTGATCTGAGTTATAATCGGTTCTCTCACCCTCCTTTCCAGGCAGACCAGTATAATCCAGGACAACAAATCGTGTATGCTGCTGGGAACCCCTTCATCTGTGACTGTGCTATTTCTGGCTTCACTGACGCTACACAAAAAACTCCAGTTTGATTGCACGTTATTTTGACAGAACTGAGATGAAGTGTAAGTATCCCTCTTACCTTGAAGGTCGTCGTCTGGATGACATTGTGTTCACCGACACCTGTCCTGTTGTTTCTGACTGCCCCCCAGGCTGCACGTGCACTCTGTATCGTAACGATGGTGTTGTGACTGTGGACTGTTCTGAAGTGGAACATTTTCAGTTCCCTGAAACACTGCCCCCAGCTCATCCGCTGCGCTTGGAATTTCAAAGTGCTCAAAAAAACACCCACATCTACGGTGTTTCCCGACAGCAAGTACTGGCAGCAGGTGATCAGTGTCAATATCTCTGGGCGGGGCGTGATGCAGGCACCTGACTTTCTGTGTGAGGCTTTGAAAGAGGCACAGGTGTTGGACCTGACCTACAACCAACTTCAGCACCTGCCCTCATGCTTTCAGTCTCGCCCCAAAAGGCTGCCAGTCCTAGAGCTGCTGCTGGGTCACAACCCCTGGTCCTGCGACTGTGATGCTGTCTCCTTCAGCTCCTGGCTGGCGGACATGAAGGACGGAGCCGTGAAGAAGGGAGTGCGAGTCAGAGACGCTGGGGAAGTGTGGTGTGCTGCTGACACTGCCCGCAGTGTCCGTGTGGTGGAGTGGGATTCCTCTCACTGCAGTCCTGTCAGCTACCTGCCCTGGGTGCTCTCCCTTGCCGTGCTGCTGGGTCTGGCTGCTGTTCTGGGACCTCTGCTCTACGTCCACCGTCTACAGGCCATGGTAGCCCTCCACGCTCATTTCCACATCCGACCCTTTACACGTCCGCCGCCTTACAAGGAGGAGGACTACGATCACGAGGCTCTGGTCGTGCACGGGGCTTCCGACGTGGGTCTCCACTGGGTGCTCAACCACCTGCTTCCTCGTACCCGTGCTACCCACCATCGTCTGTGTATTCCGGAGAGAGACTTTCTTCTGGGCTGCTGTCTAGCTGACACCTATGCCTCCAGTATTGCACGTGCCAAATCCTCCCTGTGCCTCCTCAGCCAGGCCGCCGCTCGGGATGAGTGGTGGCTGTATGCTTTTCAGTTGTCACGTGCAGAGAACGCGCGCCAGCAGCACAAGAAGTTGTTGTTGGTGTTTGTAGAGAGAACGTGGACCATGCCCAGCTGCCAGAGGACGTGCGTCAGTACATGGAGACCAACACCTACCTCAGTGTGGACGACAAGTCCTTCTGGGAAAAACTCTTCTACTATCTGCCAGACCCAAAGAAGGGTCCACGTGCTGGGCTGAATCTAATTTGAGAACACTGTTAAAATGGTGCGATGGTTTTATGCTTTTCTGTTTCTTCTCCACCACTTAAAAAATCTGCAGTTTTGCTTTGTTCAGTGCCGTATCATATGTCTCACTAGTTCATGATTTTGTGTGCAAATATCTTTGTAGTGATTTATCCATTATTGTTAAATCTACCATTACAACTCTTGATAGACACAACAAAGCGAACAATTTTATAATACGTATGGTCAAACGTGAATTTCTGGCTATCCATGTGCTTCTTCGATAGCAAAGTTGCCACGTATATGCTAAGTAGATAAGTTGCCAGGTATATTGTAAAATACATAAGTTGCAAGGTATATGCTAGATACACAAGTTGTCAGGTTCATCCTAGATACGTAAGCTGCTGTCACAGATCGTCACTGCTGCCTGTCCCAAGCAGTCTTTGCTCTGGCTGTGGCCATGTTGCTTCAGTTCCTTACCCTAGCGTTCTGCGTCCTCTCCGTCTCTCTCTCTCTCTCTCTCTCTCTCTCTCTCTCTCTGGGTCTGCCTTGTGCTCTAAGACAGGCTGGATACAGTGAAGGTCCTGCCAGGGCATCTGGTGACGTTCTCATCACCTTTCTTATCCCATGACATCCTCTGTGGTTGGCCTCAGCTTTGTGGGAGTCATTTTTCAGAATTCGATGATGGAGTGATTTACGGTGAGCTCATTCCCAGAATGCTGTACAAACCAAAATTCTATCGTATTTCAGCTTCGTGTCTAATGTCATGTTCTTTACTCTTGAAGACTCTGATCATTACACAACAGTGTGCTGAGAAGATAACCTTCGAACATACAAAGCTTTCAGGCATTCATCAGGGAACAAAAGATCTACCAGCACCAATTTTAGCTTTATTTTCTAATGTGGCATCACCATCGCTTTATAATCTGCTGCAAAAGGAGGAAGGCTTCTGCGCACTCTGATTGTCTTCTCCCTTTCGTTTGACTGCTTCAATTGATTGCTTTGGTTCGTCCTCGAGCAAAGAAGATAGCAGCAACCAGTGGCACGACAGAAATGGAAAGAGGGGACAGTGGAAATGAAATTGAAAGATGGCCTAAAGGAAGAGGATGGGGCAAGGGTGTGAAATGGGAAGCAGGGGATGGGGAAATCAGTGTGGAGCCTGATGAATCAGTAGAATGGAAGACCAGTATATAACCTATCAGAATCAGGGTCTGCTATTTCAGCACATTGCTGACAACCGCACATTCCTGGCAGATGGAGCGATCAGTCAGCTTTTTCAAAGGTTTAAAATCTTTCTTTCAACCATCCCTGAAATGTTATAGCAGCTTGATGTTGGTCCGTACAGGAGAAATAGGTAGACACCTTTTATTTTACAGAAAAATGCTGGGGTAGGTTTGGGAGGGGTGTAGGAAATGCCCAGGGGTGTTTGGATGTAGCGTGTGTGTCACTTTATGACGTGTTTTACATCATGTTGCCACTGCAGTGCTGATAGTAGTAGTTCACTGACTGTCTTTTGCTTGTCTGCCCACTCTGGGAAAAGGCCCAGTGAATGTGAGGAAAGACCCATTGACCGCAGGGAAAGTCCTGTTGACAGCAGGAAAGACTGTAACCCATGACCCACTGACTGCAGGAAAGTCCTATTGACAGCAGGAAAGACTGTAACCCATGACCCACTGACTGCAGGGAAAGTCCTGTTGACAGCAGGAAAGACTGTAACCAATGACCCCACTGACTCTCTCTCTCTCTCTCCTCAATATGTTGATTTGTTTAATCTATCAGTTTAATTTTTTCACACATTCTCTCTCTCTCTCTCTCTCTCTCTCTCTCTCTCTCTCTCTCTCTCTCTCTCTCTCTCTCTCTCTCTCTCTCTCAAATGTGTTGATTTGTTTAATCTAACAGGGTTTTTTTGTATTATCTCTCTCTCTCTCTCTCTCTCTCTCTCTCTCTCTCTCTCCAATCCAGTCACACACACACACACACACACACACACACACACACACACACACACAAACACACACACAGAAATGCACGCGTACACACACACAAACACACACAAATGCACGCGGGCGCGCTCGCTCACACACACACACACACGCACACACACGCGCACACACACACACACACACACACACACACACACACATACGCACGCACGCACGCACGCACGCACACACACACACACACACACACACACACACACACACACACACACACACACACACACACGTACACACAGAGACGCATACATACACACGCGCATACGCACGCCAGCATGCACCTACGCCAGCCTGTACGCACGCACGCACGCGCACATAAACACACACACACACACACACACACACACACACACACACACACACACACACACACACACACACACACACGCGCGCGTTTTTATTTGTTTCGTTGATTGATTTGTTGATTGCTATGTGTTCAGACCTTGGAGGCTGTCTCAGGAGAAGAGTGAAGAGGCAACATGGGTCAGCTCCTTTCACTGGTCCTGACCCTCCCCCTACTTCTCTCTACTGCTCCTGCCTCCGTCCACACTGGGGCTGGGAGACAGGGGCGACAACACAACGTGCCCCAGACACTGCAACTGTACGACCCTCCCGGGGGAAGACGTGATGAGAAACTACCTGACCAAATACGTGTCAAATTTCTCCGTCTTGCAGAAAACTGTGCAGATGAAGATTGAAAGAATCACCACTTTATTCGTTGGGGAGATAATAGACATCCGGTGCCACGTTCCTGACAGGGAGCGAGTCCACCTGACAGACCTGCTGCCAGCCAAGATCTTTTCAATGCTAGCTTTGAGGATCACCTGTGGACCACAGTCTGTTTTGGTGTGGGATCTGTCTTTCTTTGATGTCTTTATCGTCGTTCTGGACATCTCTGGGTGTAATTTGGAGAAGTCTGATGTCATGGAGGCTGTGGCTGTGCCACTCAGTGTTGCAGTGCTTTATATATCAGTGATGTGCCTGCGAAATCTCTACAACATCTGGACATGAGCTATTGTAGACTTTTGAAGGCAATATCGATAACGAATACCGGTCTGACCTCCCTTCCTTTTAAGTGGCCTATAAACTCCGCAGAGGGACATGCTTATCATCAGGCTGGCACATAACAAGCTGAAGAACTTCAAATGTGAGCTGAAGATTAATATCGCGTTATTCTTGGTCCTAGATCATAATGATTTGACTGTAGTGCCACCCTGCGTGCTGGTGGAATACTGGCGGGTCTACCTCTCCTTGCGACACAACTCCATCCAGACCCTGCAAGGACTTCTGGCCAACGAACGAGAGGGACTCAAAGACCCCGACTCCGTGTTTCATATGTCTGGATGTCAGTTACAATCAACTGGAAAGCCTGCCACCTCTGAGACATTTTGAGTGTCTCTTTGTTTTTATGTTAGTCACAACCGCTTACGCAGCATAGCCGCTAATGCTTTCGGTCCAAAGAGTCTATTAAACTGGCTGGACCTCAGCAACAACCAATTAGAGAATTTGCCAGACGGAGCTCTGTCGAGCCTGGTGGCCCTCAAGCATCTGAACCTCAGCCACAACCGTTTGCGTTCTTTCACCTTTGACCAGAGCCCTGTGACCAAGAGGATACCCACCCTGGACCTTCGCCACAACAACCTGACCTATCCTCCTTTTGCAGACACTGGCTTTGTGGCTCCCCGTCTGTACCGCATCAGAGCTGCCCATAATCCCTTCACCTGTGACTGCCCCTTAAATGGCTTTCTGGACTTTCTGAGGATGTTGAATTCTTCACGCAGGGAATCCTGGTACGGTTCAGGATTCTTCTTCACCAAAGATGACCCCAGCCTGATTCAGCCTTACGTGGATGTCTACGACTTCGGTGCAGTCAGCCCGCGGACTTGAAGGGCGTGCGTCTGGACTCTCTGTCTTTCCGGAAGGCGTGTCCTGTGCTGGATGGATGTCCTGCAGACTGTCGATGTGAGCTGAGAAAAGGTGAAAGACAACACGTGTCTGTGGACTGTTCCCAAAGCCAGGTCCTCACCGAGCTGCCTGCCGAGCTGTCCCTTGTGCCCAACGTGTCTCTGGTGCTACGTTAACCGATCGGGTCTCAAGAGACTGGATTACCGCCCCTACCTTCGCCAGGTGAACGAGATTCACGGCGCCCACAGCCAGGTGAGCAGTGTCAGTGCTGGCGCCATGGAGGCACTGCAGAACATCAGTGTGCTGCGACTGGACAACAACCGGCTGACTTCTCTGCCCGTGGTCACACAGCACCTGACCCTGGCAGCAGCCACGACCATCTCTCTGGGCAACAATCCCTGGACCCTGTGGGTGCCAGGATCTGTGGATGTCCCGCTGGCTTGAGGAGCACGTGGACACGTTGACTGATGTGGACAGTGTGCGGTGTCAGTTGACGGGGGAACTGGTCATCAAACTAAGTCCTTCTGACCTTAGCTGCGGTGTCTTCAACTACCTGCCTCTGGTCATCACTCTGTCTTCGCTGCTGGCCCCTCGCAGTCGTCCTGGCGTCCTTGCTGATGAAGTACAAACTAGAGGTCCTGGTCTTCCTCTACACCCGCTTCAGACTGCGGCCTTTCGACATGTTCCGGTACGACCAGGCTCAGGACTTGCGGTTTGACGTCTTCGTATCGTTCAGCCAGCACAACTATCAGTGGGTGGTGGAGCAGCTGGTGGGTCGTCTGGAGAACGGAGTCAGACCCTACAGTCTGTGCATCCACCTGCGGGACTTCCCGGTGGGAGAGCCCATCGCAGACAACATCGCCTGGGCGGTGAGCAACTCCCGCTGCACCCTGCTGCTGCTGACCCGGAACTTCCTGGCCAGTGAATGGTGTCGCCATGAGTTCCGCACCGCTCACCGTCGTCTGCTCAACGACCGCCACGCCGCCAAGCTGCTGATCGTGGTCCACGGCCCGCTGGAGGTCCACACCGCCTGGACCGGGAGCTGAAGGCCTACCTGCGCACCAACACCTACCTGGCCACTGAGGACCCCCGCTTCTGGGACAAGCTGCACTATGCCCTGCCCCCTCCCCACCGGGACCCCCAGGAGGGGATGGGGGATGAAGGGGGTAGGGTGGTGGTGGATGATGGGAGTGGGGGGAGAACGGGGCGCATCCTCCCCTGGCCATTGAAATGGACGTTATCCGGCCTGAAGCAAGGGAAGAAAGAGTTGCGCCCCCTGAAATCTGTCAGTGCTGAGAAGATGGCGGTGACAGCTTGCATTGATATTGATCAGAGAGAGAGAGAGAGAGAGAGAGAGAGTGTGTGTGTGTGTGTGTGTGTGTGTGTGTGTGTGTGTGTGTGTGTGTGTGTGTGTGTGTGTGTGTGCGAGCGAGCGAGACACAGAGAGAAAGAGAGAGAGAGAGAGAGAGAGAGAGAGAGAGAGAGAAGAAGACGTTGAACTGTGTGGACAGCAACTGTCCATCTGTGGTGGAATATCAATATTTCCCAGCACTATTTCACTTAAAAGTCGCATTCTTTCAATACCCTGTCACTTCGTACGCTCTAAAACTGTTTGACTGGACAGTAACTCTTTTTAAATAGTATCACTTTGTTAGTTCTTAAGCCCTTTGATGACACTGTTACTCTATCTAAGTAGCTGTTACTTAGTTACTTCTAAAGCCGTTCGATGGGACAGTCTCTGTCTTTAAATGTCTAAGATTCTATAGTTCTGAGGTAGTCTGGCTCGACAGTCCCTCTCTGAAAACACCTGTCAATTCATTATTGTAGAAGTCGTTTGATTCAACAGTCCCTGTCTGAAAAAACACCTGTCAGTTCATATTGTAGAAGTCGTTTGGTTCAACAGTCCCTCTCTGAAAACACCTGTCAATTCATTATTGTTGAAGTCGTTTGGTTGGCTCTTTGAGTGACTGAAATCCTCTAATTGAAAGTGAGACGACTGCAGGCGGAAATCTGAACGAAGTTTTAAAATGATTTAGAAGGCTCGCGCCGAAAAACGTAAACAAACGAATCACAAGACAAAACACGACGTGTTTCGACCTCAACGCACATCTCGCGACGAATTGGATAAAAAATAAGTGATTGCTCGTACATTTAAGTTGTCCTGAATATTGTATATTTTGCCTAAGAAGACCAAAGAGGTCGAAACGCGTCCTGTTTGTCTTGTGACTCGTTTATGTACATTTTTCGGCGGAGCCTTATGAATCATTTTTTTTTTTATTTTAAAATTCTTTAGTTCGAAGGTTGTGCTATTCAACAACCCCGTCTGTAAACACCTGTAACTTCAACATTGCCGAAGTCTTTTGATTGGACAGTCCCTCTCTTCAGAGACCTGTAACGTCATCAGTTTTGAGGCCATGAAACGGGACGATTGCTCTTTTTCAGGTACCTAGTTCTGAAGCTGACTGATTTCACTGTTCATCTCGTTAAAGACAGGTAACTTCATTGTTGCCTAAGTCCTTCGATTGGACAGTCCCTCTTTTTAAATACCTGTAACTTCTTCAGCGCTGAAGCCATTATCTTCGTTATTTCTGTTTCATACAGGGAATCATGCGCATATCCAATGTCCGTCTGGTTGTCTTTTGTTTCCAAAATAGAAGAGCAAACTACGATAAAGTAGACATCTGTATGAGTTGAAGTGACAAGGTGGCATGATCTATATGAGCACAGTCTGTCTGTGGGGGCATGACTGATAATTAGACGCTGAAAATTTAAATATTTCACGCATTCATTCGGTAAAGACTTCTGTTTTAAGTGTTACTTGCAGTACAGATCTCACAGTTTGAGCTAAATTGTCAACATTGGAAGCAGACCAGATGCTGGGTGAAAAGTTGAATTCTACCTTGATGTAGACTGTAATCCTCCAGTGGCACTGCTGAGTCCTTTATCAGTGGACACTATACGCTCATCTTCTGCAATCTATGCAAGAAATTTCCTTAGTTGTTCTGATCGCGTCTACCGTGCCATTGTTTTTTCTTAAATTTCTTTATCTCTACTCTCGTCTGATTTTTATATTGTCTACCTAACCCTTAAACCTGCCTTTGTTCAAAAATCTGTTAACTTTTTTCACTTCCTGGAGATGGCTGAGGTCTGACAGAATAAACGATGTACTCCCTAATTCTGTACATGCTTCACCGAAAGCCAGGGAATTGTGTATTACAGTTTATATTCCGTGCTTTGTTCAAAGAAAGCCAGGGAATTATGTGTTACAGATTAAATTCCGTGCTTTGTTCTGCTAAAAAACGAACTTACCAGCAGACAAGCGTCATGGACACTATGAAGTGATGATGATGAAAACTGTCACTGTGAACAGCCAACGGTGTGCGTGAAGTGTGAGACAGCCGGCACTGCGGCCTTTGTGTCGTCTGCTACAGTCGTCAGGTGAGCCAGCCAACCGGAAGACAACGAACGCTCAGTTGACTTTTTTTCTCTCATCGACCAGTTCATCCACCTGTATAATTATGAATAATGTCAACATGTTTATCATTTGAGCTACTGTTGTTAGATCCCATTAAATTTGATGGCCATATGATTTTTTTAATCGTGTGTATCACGTGATTTGGACATGTGCAGATGACTAAGAAAAGCAGACGACTTCCCGTACTACATGAGATGACTATGAAATGTCCTACAGTGTGTGTGTGGTGGACTTTATATCTTTCCGGTGATTTTGTTTGTACATAGCAGACCTGCTACCGTCAAAGGCTTAGCTCCAAACGTGGCAGAGCAAGGTGTGTGGAACACGACAGCATGAAGTAAGGGTGTGTGTGCTGGCCGTGCGTGTGGCTGGGAACTCGGCGGGACTGGGCCGCCCCCCCCCCCCCCCCCCCCCCCCCCCCCCCCCCCCTCTCAGGCATGGGCATGCGACATTTTGCTCGGCAGTCGTTACAAATTCAGTCAGTACTGTGCCTGACCTCCGCCTCCCTCCTCCCCTCCCTGGGGGTTCTCCCCGATCCCTTCCTTTCCTCAACTCTGTCCGTTTATGTCTGTATACTTCTCAGTGGCGTCGGGAGATAATATGTTGCTTTGAGGAGGGGAAAAGGGGGGCAGGGGGGGTAGCCTGAATTGAAACTGACAAAAATAGCACTGTAGTCTTCAGAATGTTTATAAGAGCGGGAGCAGTGGAGGGGGGGGGGGGGGGTGTTTGGAGGGGGGCCTCATCTTCCAAATTTCCATAAAAGCGAAAGTGAGGGGCGGGGGATGCGGGTAGGGGGTGTTGAGTATCTCACGTTCCAAATTTCCATGGAAAGGAGGGACAGGGAGGGGGGAGATGAGGACACTCATTTTCCAAATTTCTGGAAGGGTTGTCTCTCATCTTCTGGAGAAGCGGGGGGGGGGGGGGGGGGGGGATACCATAACATACACTCCATACTTTTTGGCTTTTGACACTGGAGGAAGGGGGATGT
>JADBJO010026903.1:0-21980 GCA_016801955.1 Conus betulinus | reverse complement strand
AAAGGGCAACCAGTGAGCGGATACGGTTCAGATGAAGCCACTGCAGGGAAAGGCATATGGCAGAGGACAAGTCAGACCTCAAGAGAAAAGTACGGTCCAGTGTGATGAGAGGCAGATTCAGACGATTATAGTGATTTAAGAAAGACAGACGCAGAGACGGGGAAAAACCTGGGGAAAAAAACTGCTGTAGAGGAGTCTGAAGAGAATGAAACAGATTCAGATGATTGTTGCTGCCTCTTCGAAGTGTAGGGCAAGCAAAAGAAGAAATTCCGCATAGAAAGCTCCGAAGAGAATGCATCAGACAGTTCTCTGATTCACAAGAAACGATCTAAGCCTGTAGCATCGCCAGAGAAAACAGGAGACTGGCACAAAAAAATCTAAAAAGGACCCATTCTCCTATAAGTTTAAAAGGATTCCGAGAAGAGTTTCTTCAGATTCTGAGGGGGGAACAACAGGCCAGTGTCAAATCTGACAGGGTGCCTGTGACCAGTGAGGGATCAGACAGAGTCTCACCAGTTAGACAGAACCAGGAAGAGAAAATCTGCGATGAAAGAAGCAGCCTCCCCAAAATCTGCCTCGGATTCCAGCACAAGCTCCACATCCAAGTCTATCTCCGCGAGACCTTCCCCCTGGGACGTGTTCAGTTCAGCCTCGATTCATTGTTCCTGTTCTGGAAAAAGTTGGCATTGTCCTCTCAGCTTGAAGAAAGGGGAGAAGATACAAAAATACAAGCACAGAGAAAAAAAAATCCTCATCCTCATCAAGTAAGAGCGAGGCAGCCCTTGAGGAGAGTAAGGAAAGCCCTGAGATGGAAAACACAAAAGCTGAAAGCATGGTAAGTAATTTCATTCCTTGATGTGTGTGAAATTGTCTATTGCATCTTTCTGTAGGAATTCTGATATGTGCCTTTAGCACAGTTGTAGACTTGTATGCCTGTAATTTTTTTTTTCCCCACATAGGTTTATAACAGAAAAATTGAGTATTTATTCTTACTGTTCTGAAGAGTAGTTAGGTTAATAACAAAAAGTTGAATATCTTATTCTTACTATTCTTAAGAGTAGTGTAATTGTTATCTAGACCAATGTTTTCAATGTTAGTGTACTTGTTATCTAGAGCAATGTTTGTTTATCTGAAGTAATTAACTGATAAGGTTTAAAGATTAAAAACAAAACAAACAAACAAAAAATGCATGATCATCACACTGTTCAGTTGTGCATTATTTTGGTTAAGATTTAGATTTATTAATGATGTAGTGGAGAGGGAGTAGAACGAATCAAGTTTGAACTAATTGAAGTTCAAGTAATCGGATCATGTGTATGAGAATGTGGTTTCCACACGTCACATTGCACATATCTAGGAAAGTTCTGTGTGGACTTACTGTTGCACTTCGGAAGTTTTATTTCAGATATTTTGTCATTCGTTGTTGATTGCATTGGACTATATAGTATTTCTCACATGTGCTTTCACTGTGCAGGAAATTGAAACGCCTCAGAAAAAAGATGATACAAAAGGTTTGTTCTGCAATATTTATTAAATGGAGGAAGGGAGGGAGGGGAAGAGCTGTTTATGAATTTGATGAAGTGCTTCTGTGCCTGAAGGCACATAAGTTTGCAAAACCCATGTCCTCAGAATTGGGACACATTTTTCGCTGTGGTCCTTGGGTTTTTACCACTTTTGTAATGCAGAGGGTTAGACAACCAGACCTAGTTTGTAATGAATTGGTTTTCTTGATGGAGTATTCATTCCGGCACCAGATATGTATAAGCACAAATTTTTCCATTTTATAGATCTCTTCATCTGGTCAGCTAGTTTTCTGTGATGATGCCCTGTTTGTTTCGAAATTATGGCTTTGGTACAGCTTTTTTTTTTTTTTTTTTTTTTGTTTTGTTTCTTTTAAAGCATTCTTGACCATTTTCAACGTTTTTAATCATTTAAGATCCTTGAAGTTTTTGTTGACAAAGTAGTTCAAATGATAGCTTAAGTGGCTGTTTGTTCTAACAGTATTATTTGGTGACAAATTTTCTTGTTTGTCTATAATGATGGAAAGTTGACACAATACATATTTCAGTTATTAGGCAATGTGTTGTACATTGTTCAAATAAAGAAAAAATGGCAAGAAAAGATAAGGGTTTTAGATTGTTTTTACACTGCTTTTGGCATGGGGAAGTTGATAAACTGGAAATTAAGAATTACATATTTCTCCATGTAGATCAACGAAGGGTAAAACCAATACATTTGGAACATTCAGTTAGAAAAGTCAGGGTCCTCTTGGTGTTTATTTTGTTGTCGCTTATCAGTACAAACAGGAATGTGTTTCACTGTTTGATTTTATGTTGATCATTGTGTTTTCCTGGGTTAACCGAGATTTAGAATGTAATATTTTTGAAAGTACAATTTTGTCATGTGTTAAGAATTTTGTGCAAAACCGAATTTAATTCAAGCTGAAATTTCTCTAATTACTTCACATTACATTTTGTAGAAGGCGTGTGGCTCTTCTGTACACAGAGTTAATGCAGAATGATGACCACACACACCACACACACACACACACACACACACACACACAACACACACACACACACCAATTATATGCACACACACACACATGTGCATACATGCCAGTTTGATATAGGACTTTTGCAGACTGTTGAAAAGAGGAGGCATGTTTATTACAGAGAGCAAGAAGAAGGCCAAACAAGCTCCCGGAAGAGAAAACAGGATACTGGCCGCAGGCCAAACATAGCAGGGCGGTTAATGAAGGGAGAAGCATCACCAGTGAATGAACATCTCCCCCCCACTCCCTGTGCAGCAGCAGCCTTGCGAAGTCTGACCCCACCCGTCTTGTCTAGAGAACCGAGGACCCCATCAGAGTTATGGAAGGCAGCGGAGAAGACACCACTGTGAACGCCCTGCCCCCAGTGCTTCAGAGAAGCGGACAGGAGAAGAAAGTGCCACCTTTAAGGATCACTGTGCCAAGTTGAAATTAGAATCCTCCAGACTCAAACCAGAATCCCCCAAACCTTACCATCATCATAACATCTCCAAGTCCCAAAGTGGGTCTGGGGAAATTGGAGAAGGTCAAGTGGAAAGAAGGTGGGAACAGTTGGGAAACATGGACCACCACACGTCAGGCAGTGTACTTAAGACTCCCATCCTCGAAACAATCACCACCTTCTCGGGGAAAAACGTGCCCTGAAACCTGCTCCCACAGTGACTCTGTCTTTTACCTTCTGTGTGGACAACCAGGCACGACATCTTCTGTGACGAAAAGAGACCCAACACCTAGGGCTTTGATGTGTACTGGCATGTCTCACCATCAGCCTGGTGCTGCCAGGCCCGATCTGTCTTTGAAATTCGGCAGCAACACCTGGCCGTAGAGTCTGCAGCCATGAAAGTGGGAGGTGTGTCCTCGAAAGCGCCCAAAAGCCCGAGTTGGTAGACAACAGACAGTGGTAGAAGAACAGATATATTGATCCTAAGACAGGCAGGGTAGACAGTGCAGAGCCCCCAGAAAGAAATACAGCTCCGCTTCTGAGGGGCATCTAATTTGACAGCAGTAGAGACTCGTCCCTGTGGTACCTACCCACGCTAGTTCTGTGAAAAGACCTGCCAGTCCCAAGAGAGAGGATTAGCTTACTGTCCCCTTCCAGCAGGAATCCTCAGGTGTTTCTCTCTGGGGCCAGCACGAGTCGGAGAGACCCTCCAGCCTGTACACCGGCCTCCTCAGAGACTCTTCCTTATCTAGGGCGAAGCGGAAGCTTCGCACCCCTTTCATTGGGCAGGGACCTCACACACACCACACCCACCTCTTTCAAGGACTCGCACTTCCCACTTCAGGATCATGCGGGACAGTCACCTTGTCTTGGGGTCATCAAGTCGTGACTTCCCACCCAAAGTTCCGGCTCTCCTGGGGATGTTCGGCTCGGCGCTGGATATATCACTCTCAGTTCTGGGCTCCATCCAGACTGGAAGAGATGCCCACCTCTGGGCGGGGAGACTCTGACTCGAAAGATCAGTTGTTGTGGAGGGTCTCGGTACACCTTGAGTTTCATCCCATAACAGGTCAAAGAGAACGCTGTCCGACAGGCTGCATGGTATCAAGTCCTTGTCATCGATGCCAAAGAAAGGGGACTCTGTTCAACCTTTGGATACCCATTCTCAACTCCACGTTATATGACGGGGATAAATCCAGACAATATAAAGGTTGGTATCATTCATACAGCAAGCAAAGCATTTTTTTTTTTTTGAGGTATTGACACAAGTGATCTAAACATGTTTTTTTCTTACCTGCAAAGGGGTTTGCTGCGTTTTAGTTATTCTGATAAAAAGCAGTATATTTCTGCATTTCCATGTGTCTGTAGTTTGTAAACTAGGCTGACTGTTTCTTTAAAGGTGGTGGAAGCACCTGTATCGTTATCTGTCAGTTGTTATAGTGTACAGTAAATATTTGTTATAATATACGTTGTTAATAGTACAGCAATGTTTGTTACTAATACTTTATTATAGATTTCATTGTATTTCAGGAAGGTTTGAATTTTTGCCTTGCCAGTTGATAGAATCATATTATTTGAATATTTTGGAGACTTTTTTTTTCTCTCTCTGGACTTTGTTCCAAAGCAGTTTAAGTGTTTGTGTTGGGTTTGGTTTTAAAACAGTACTGATCTTGAGGGTTTATCTGGAAATTAGTTTGCTCTTTTTTTTACTTTTTCTTGACCACAAACCAGTTGTTGTATAGTCTTTAGCTTAATACAGGACACTGCTTTGATGCGTTTGTATTGACAGCACCGTTTTTTTTTCCTCTTCCCAAATATATACGTATACATCAAGTGGGCACAGTATGTGGCAAATACATGGTGGTGTCAGCAGATGGTGAGCGCTTTAACAAATGATACCAGTGGCTTAGATGTGAGCCGTGGAAGAAGGGAAAAATGACTCCGGTTGTGTTGACTGACACAGGACTGACTTAGCAATCCGACATGTAGAACTCTGGCAAAAGACCTTTTTGACTGGTGTGGCAGACCTTTGTCTCCTTGGACTGGTTGAAAAAGACCAGCTTTCTCTCTGCGCTTGATGAAAGGCCTGCTGTGAAGTGTCAGATGCCTTTCATCCTGTTTCCAAGTTCGTACAGTTCACAAAGGTCGCCATCAGCCATTCAAATGTACAGGTGTTATTGGCTTCTCTCTCTTCTTTCTCTTTTTTTTTTTTTTTTTTTTTTTTTTCTTTTCTGTTGTTGTTTGTGGCTGGCGCTTCGTTCTTGAAAGTTGAGGTTGGGACATTTTTTCAAAAAAATAAGTTGGTCATAGCCAAGAATTAGGCAGAAAAAAAAAAAATCTACCTCAAGCAGAAGCGGTTTTAGATCGATAACCCAAAATTTTTTTTGAGCGTGAAAAGAATATCAACAGATTAGGAGTTTTATTTTATTATATTTATTTATTTTTTAATCCATATGGTCTAGCAACTTGGTCAGATTACATTTGGGATGACCCCCCCTTCAGAATTTTTTTTTTTCTTTTTTAAGTGTCAAGTGGCGCATACACGACCTTGGGGCGTGTGGTATAAATCATCTCCAAAGTGCATATCAGTTCTTGCCCTGCAATCCAGCTGCACTGGTCAACATCCTGGAGAGGGAACCTGGATATTCATACACACTCTGTCTCCTGTCTCTTGCTGTCCGTCCCTCCCTAGCTCCCTCCCTTCTCTCGCTCCTCTCTCTCTCTCTTTCTCTCTCTCCCCCCCTCATGATCTCTTTTTGTCTTGTCTTCTCTCTCTGTGTCTGTAAAGAGCAGTGCCCACAGACCAGTTGGGTGTGCACGTTTTGTTTCAAGCATAATAACTGAAAATACAATTTGCTTGACTTCAGAGATAATAATAGTTTAAGATTATTCTGGGACGCTCCTGTCTCCAGCATGGAAGCTTTTTAAAAAAAATTTTTTTTTTCTTTAGATCAGGGGCAGAAAGAATAGGTGATATTGTTGTTTTTAAAAAAAAGAAGTTGTGTTTGGCTGTTGGACTGGGAGAAAGCAGACTGAGAAAAATGAAAACTTGTTCTTGGAATATGATTTGAATTCGGTTCAGTTTAATGATTTAAGGGCAGCTTTTGGTTTTTTTTGTGACCTTATGTTGATAGATTAATATTTTCAGTTTTTGTTTACAAAATGTTGCAAACCAATTTAATCACTTTGTGTATGGTAAAATTTTAGACATCATTTATTGTAATTCTAGTTTTGGCATGTTTTTGAGCCATATTATCAATGCAAAGAGTATTTTTTCTTTTTTATGCAGGGACTACAATTTTTTAGACTGAAAGATTTGACAAAAATAAATCCATATGATTGGAAGCCATTAGACTGATACAGTTGTCAAAAGTAAGTGATAAGACTGGAAGCTGAAAGCAGAGAGGTGGAAATCAAAGGTGCTTTATGTGAACTTATAACAGGTGTTAATGCTGTAAGATTGAAAGTTGTGGGGCCAAATCAAATGTCTAAACGTGCCTGTGAGTGGGGGTTATACTGGACAGCAGATTCAGATGAGCTCTTTATTATCGTGTCACTGGTGAAGCTGCCTGGTTAGAAAAGAAGCATGGTTGATCAGTCTACAGAACAGCAGCTTTTTTCGGATATTTGAAAATGTTTTTGCATGAGTGGCCATACTGATTCATAAGTGTGTCAGATGGAACATTCCAAGTGATTTAAATCTCATTTTATGCAGGGAGTGACGTTATATATATATATAGATATATATATATATATATATATATATAATATATATATATATATATATATATAATATATATATATATTGGATTTGTTCCCCAAATGAACAAGGAGGATTGTCATGTACCCTCACAAACATTATGATGGATCACTGTTTACATGTGTTAATATGGAAAAATGGTAATGTGGCCAAGTAGGGCAGGAAAGTCGGATTGTTTGTTCCTGTTTGTTTGTTTTGTTTGTGGGTTTGTTTTGTTTTGTTTTGTTGTTCGAGAAAGGTTACCATATCTGGAAACAAGGGCATGTTGTACACTACTATGCTGTTTTTCCTTGCCATTTTTATCTTCAGAGTGCTTTTTATCAGAGAGAATCTAGAATACTTTAATTGATGTTGTTGTTTGGTTGGTTCTTTACCATAATACGTGTGTGCATATTTTTTTTGTGCATGTTTTGTTGAGTTTTTTTGTTTGTTTTTGTTTGTTGTTGTTGTTGTTTTTCCTAGAACAGCAGGGGGGAAAATTCAGGGTCAGTTGAATGACCGGAATAAATTTTATTTGCCTAGAATAACTGGCTTACAAAAAAGAGGATGCGTATGACGTGTTCAGATGGATGATGACTTTGCAGTGTGGGATGGACAACCAGACTACAGTTTCAGAAATCCCAAATTAAAATGTCAATGTATAATATACTGTTACCACAAATGTTCAAAAATAATAGTGCACAAACAAGTTACTAGAACTCGGTTTTATGCTGATTGGTGTGATATCCTCTTATGGTCTTCGCCAATCTCTCAAAAAATTTATCTCCCCCCCCCCCCCCCCCCCCCCCCCCCCCCCCCCCCCCCCCCCCCCCCCCCCCCCCCCCCCCACCCCCCCCCCTATGTCTCCACCTATGTCTCCTTTCTCCTATCTACTCTCATTATGAAAAGTGAAACTTTTTCCTTACTTTATATTGCACTTTATGAGTTTTAATTGTATGTGTATGTACTCACAGGTACCCACATGCACACCCAGTGCACCACACACACACACACACCAAACACACAGACACATGTACTTACCCGCATGCACACACACACACACACATACACACACACACACACCACACACACACACACACAGAACTCGCGCACACGCGTGCGCGCGCGCGCGCACACACAACACACACACACACACACACACACATACACACACACCACACACACAACACACACAACACACACACAGAACTCGCGCACAAGCGCGTGCGCGCGCGCGCACGCGCGCGCACACCACACACACACACACACAATGGAATGGACTCTGAAAAGTATGTGGACAGGTAGACTTGCCACTCTGACAGTTATAAAAATGATTTGGTTTTTTCTGTAAAATGACATGATTGTGTTGAACCCAGCCTCACATCCTGTTACATATTCAAACTCCCTGAGTTTCATAATGGGATTAGCTAACTTGTACTTCACTTTCTATGATTACTGTTTATCAGGACTGTGCTATCAGTAATTTAAAAACTGTTAATGTTGTCAATAGGTATTGTATATAGATCTGGAACAGTAATTTAATACACCTTTGACAAATAAAGCATAATTTCTGATCAGTCTGTCTGTCTTTATATTCTTTAATTTTCTTTTCCTTTCGATATTATTCCTCATTTTATGTGTTTAGTTCAGTACCTGTGTTGCTAATGATAATTTTATACTAAATGATAATATCATTGCCTTTTTGTCTTTTTCTTTTTTCAGGTCTTGATTCCGACTTTGATTGGCGTTGCAGAGAATCGACTTAGAATATTTAGAGGTAAGTAACATGCTTTTAAGCGATATTCAGGCTTATTATCCATCCCCACCTTCTGATGAAGGGACAGTTAGGGAGAACGGTCGAGGAGAATGGAAGAGGAGGGGAAGGGGGGTAACCTCAGAATTCTTTGACTTAACAATGCTGGAAGGTCTGCTTCAGTGCAAAAAATGTCAATATTAGAAAAACTTTGACTTGATAAAAAAATGGTAGATCTTTAAGCTTCAGAGCAAAAAGGTATCAATATTGAAGGCAAGACTGCCAGTTTGTGTCTTTGGGGTCTAGTGGAGTTCAAATATTATCTCTTGACTGTACAGGATGTTTCACCGAGACAATATGATGAACATCATGTACTTGTACTGTACAGTATTATTTAGTACGTTACATATGGTAAGTGCACCGGTAGTACTGGTTCGTTTTCATCAGATTCCTGCATAGCAGATGGTCTTGGGGGAAGATTTTAAAAAAAAGAAAGAGATTGAGAGAGTGTTGGACTTTGAATATTTCGGTATGCTGTCCTTGGTAGAGTGATGGTAATTAGTATTCTCTGTTTATTGCCCTTGCAGTGATTGTATCAGATCTAGCCGTTGTAGTAAGTAGATAAAGATTTCAGTTGTGGTAGTGCTAGTAATAGTAATGTGCTGATTTTCTGAGGAGGGAAATAATGAACTTGCAACATCAGTTGGCATGCTGTTGTTGTATGCCAGGCTTCCATATTGTCTGAGTATGCTGTGTTGTGGATTAGGGTCAGTAGTGCTACACTGAATGCTTTCCACATACTGAATGATTAACACCCTTTTTTGATACTCGATCTCTTAGGTAAAAGAAATTGCAAAAAAAAACGCTGCCTGTGGTCTAGACAGGATTTTGAAGGTCAGAGTGCTAGATACATCAGGATTCACCAATTAATCAGGAGATGAAGTACAGTTATGTGGTTGACCAAGGAAATATAAACGTATTGTCACAAGCTTGCTGATCTAGAAGCAACATCCAGCAGAAACAGGGTTATTCAGAACAATATCTGATTGATGCCTTTCTAATATTTTGATTTCTTCTGTTACATAGATGTGAAGTTTTTGAAATTTAAATAATGGTAGAAAAAAAACAAAAAGGCATGGGAAAAAACGAATGATGGATTGTGTAACCAGTTTATTCAGGATTACAGTGACGGGATAAGAGGATGAAGTAAAGTGTTGTTGTCGACTAATTTAACCCAGCATTTAGAAAAGATTTGATCTGTGTTTCTTTTCTCTTTTAATCAGAAAACTGCTGCTACCGCCAGTCACTCCGATGGAATTGAGCGATGGTGAGTGTCTTTGTCATGGGAGTTTCCTTTTGTTTGTTTGTTTTTTCTGTGATCAACTATGTCTCAGAATGATCAACTATCCACTCTCTATCCCTGAAAAAAAAAACATAAAGGATATGCTGAGGCATGTGTCTGTGTGCATGTATCTCAGGTCATCTCAGGGGTCCGCAAGTTGTGTGTTTGTGCTCAATACTTCTAATGAAAATGGATAAAAATGTTCTGTGAAACCTCTGAAACATGACAGGATAAAAACAGGAAACAACATCAGAGAGGAAGAAAGTAGGCTGACATGTGAAATTCGAAACGTGTATTCAATATGACATAGTAAAATCTTCCACTCAGACAAATTGTAGGACAAGTGAACAGCAAAATCTTCCACTCAAAACAAATTGTGGGACAAGTGAAACAGTAAGATCTTCCCCTCAAAACAAATTGTAGGACAAGTGAACAGTAAAATCTTCCACTCCAACAAATTTTAGGACACAAGTGAACAGTAAAAAATTGTAGGACAAGTGGGAACAGTAAAAATCTTCCACTCAGACAAATTGTAGGACAAAGTGTGAACAGTAAAAAATTCCCAATCAAAACAAATTGTAGGACAATGTGAACAGTAAAATCTTCCACTCAGACAAATTGTTAGGACAAGTGAACAGTAAAATCTTCCACTCCAACAAATTGGGGGACTAGTGAACCTCAGCCAGTCAGACACCACACCAAGAATGGGAGCCCATCCCCAGCAGATCCAGCCCTCAGAAACTGTCGATGGAGATGGTTTGGCTCTTTATAAATGGAAATCGGAGGTGGAGAGACACTTAACCCTCTTCAGTATGCACTTATCTGAGCTTAGTTACACCGAAAACCGTCGGCAAGGTAAGTAACTCCGTAATTTGAACATGGTTACCCAATTAAAAAAATTAATTTAAAAGAGAGAAAGGAAATAACGAAATGAAAATAATTTTAAAAATTCCTACGAATATATATGTGCTATATCGTAAGTTTGAAGAATGTCACATGAGCCCATTTACTCGGGAAATGAAAAAAAATCTTCTTCAGAACTTTCTTCCGAATGTTGTTCATCATACCTGGAACTTCATCCCAGTCGAAATCTAGGTCACTCTAAGCTTCACTACCCAGCACTTTCACTAAGTCTTATGCCGTAAAAATCCTATAAAACGCAGTATCTCCATCACTAAATCTCATTATAGAACGGCAGAAACTCAAGGTTAGCCACGGTGAAAAAACGGCATTTCGACCTCAAAACTTTAAAAATTCGAAAACTCGAGAACCACGGCACGTATCGACTCGCGTTTTTTTGCAAACGGAAGTAAATGGCTACAGGAAGAAGGAAGTCACGTTCTCGCGAGACTTCCTTTTCTACGAGAAACATGGCGGCGCCCATTGTTGCCACGTGTTTTACCGGGCGCTGGCGGGGCGCTCAGCGTTTTGGTTGTGTGATTTCGGCCGGGCGCTAGCGGGCGCTCGATGGTCAAGAGGGTTAATAAAAAGAAAAAAAAAAAGAAAGAAAGAAAAGAAAGAAACCCTGGTATTGATATCATTGTGTTTGTCATGTGTTCAAGTTGCAGTTATGTGTTGATGACATCAAAGGATTCAGTTGGTTCAGGAGTGAAGTAAAGTAGCAAGTGAAGAAGGTTAGGAAAAAAAAGATTTTGCAGACAGATGAAACTGAAAAAAAGAGACTAAATATTGAAATATTTAACAGTCAGAAGTAATTATGATGTATAGCGTTACCACCAGATCTACACGAAAAGAAATTGGTTTTGAAACACACTCATGTAAAAGTGGAAGAGAGTTGGATAGGGATTATGAAATGGTTTGAAAAGAGTTGAATTATTGCATGACTCTGAATGGTGAGCAGGTTATCATTAAGTATCTGTTTTATTGATTTTTTGTTTGGTTGGTTGCTTTAAAAGAAAATCACCTGAGAGTTTGCTGGTATCAAAAAAAAGTTAACACATAACACTTCAGTATTTTTATTGCACTTTTAATATTGAAAAGGTTCATGTAGAATGTGAAGAGAGAGTGGGAAGACATGTCGACATAAAAGAGGACTTTGTGTCTTGGACCATAATGCATGGGAATGGTATCACATCCCTGTTGACCCATAGCCAGTGAGACCTGCCCCAATGTCAGTAGATGTGAAGTGCAGTGAACTATGGTTGACAGAGGAGTTGCGGCAGGCGGTGATTGATGGTAACTGCTACTTGGTGGAGGAGAGCCTTGGCCTGCAGCAAGCCCTACAACTTGGACATGCCGGACAACAAGGGCTACACCCTGCTTATGAACGCCGTGCTCAGAGAGGTGGGTGGTGCAGGAGTCTGTGTCGGTGCTGGACGGCTCGTTCACTGTTTCCTTGAGGGTTTATTTTCCCACTGGAAGTGATACTGGATTTTTATATATGCATAGGTGCATCATGTGTGGATGTATGTGTAAAGTGTGTTATGTGAGATGGTCATGATTGCTAAGCTGAGGTCACATGCAATTGATTTTTTTTTTCCAATGCTGTGCGTGGTGATTGACTGTATCAGATGGCCAGAAGACTTGCATAAAAATTGTGGGAAAATTCTCTCTCTCTCTCTCTCTCTCTCTCTCTCTCTCTCTCTCTCTCCTCTCTCTCTCTCTCTCTTTCCCACAGCAACCCCTCCAAGCTCCCCCCTCCCCCCTCCTTGTCAGTCATAGGAAAACAAAAATTACTAATGCTTTGTTGTTGTATTTATCAGGCGAATATTAGATGCTTAGGTATGTTCCTTACAGTTGTGTGTCTCTAAGTCAGAAAACATTTCAGTGCTTGTGAGAATAAGCAAACGGATAACGTGGGTGTGGTACAAAATTTATTATCATTCATTCATTTGATTTACGTTTATCAGGACAAAAACCAGAGAGGAAGTTCCATGTTGAGATGGTGTGTACTTGTTTGAGTCTTTCCCACAGCTTGCAAAACTTCAGAATATTGAATTATTCTGAAAATGGAGGTGAGAGAGAAAATTAATTAAAGATGATGTTGTTGAAGCTGTTACAGTAACTGCCATTTCACAATGAGTGAGCTTGTGAGAATGTGATACTTGCTTTTCTTCCCAGGTGGAAGACAGTGTTCTATGAAAATGTTATGGTGACCCCACACCAAGTCGATTTGCCTTTGCTTATCTGTGGCCACAATACCAAAAGAAGTGGTCTTTGCCTCTAGTTCTGTAAGGACTCCTCTCTCACCATAAAATTAATTTCTAGGATCCCTTGTGGTCGCCCTTGTTGGGTAACAACTCAATAGCAACTTTGCTCTCTTTGGTCTTGCCTGGTCTCCATATGCCATAGCCACTTCGCCCACTTTCTATCTGTGAAAACCCATAAAAACCTCATTCTTCATAGGGAGTCTTGTGGCGTCCTATACATGTACCAAAAATCCAAGAGCCGTAGGGACATTTCCTGTCTCTTGTGACTCCGTTTTTTTTTTACAAAGTTCAATGATAAGACCTCGTCTCTTCATACTCTATATTCTCTTTCTCTCGACTGCAATGCCCCTTGACCATTTGGCCTTGGTTTCTGGTCCCTATCTGCCCCCCTCCTTCATTCTCTTGATTCCTGCCCATGAGTTTGAATGCAACCACCCAGGTCCACCATGACCTGCTTCAACTCTTTCAATCAGGACCTCCCCGGGCTTCCCCTTCTCCTTGCCATACAGTGGTCCAAATTCTCCTCCCCCACACTCCTCATACCACGTTTCGGCCCTCTTGTCTTGCACCCCCTTCTTACAACCTGTCATGCACAACTTGTCGTGTTTAATCTCCTGCCACAATCACATAATACCTGAATAAGGTTATAGTCTCATGCGCATTGCATGGACATACACTTCCACACCAAACCACACACACACACACAAAACGACTAAAAACATACAGTGTGAAACAACTTTTGCTTTGGTTTTTCAGGGTATGATACGCGACATCCATTGTGTCCATCTTGTTTTCTGGTCTCGTGGGGCGGTACGTCTCAGGTGTCAGGATGTCAACCGGCGTGTGCACTTGCTATTATGTTGCTCCAGGGGAAATCATGGTTGAGTACAGTTGCTTGTCCCTTTCTGCCGGAGAGACAAATAATCAACTTGTCAATCACGTTTTGTATCGATATTTGTCTTCTGTACTGACAATTTTAGGATTTGGCTTAAATTAAGATTTTGCATTCATCCCAGTTTCAATTTTTGATGATAGGCTAAGGACAGGACACTCATGCGTTTGTCAATATTGGCGGGGCAAGTCGTCTTTTTTTTCTGCCTTTGTTTAATTAGTGTGTGGGTTTGTTTTTTTTTATTTTTTTTTGTTTTTTTTTTGTTTTTTTACTTTTAATGGACAAGGGGTGTTTTCTTTTATCTTAGTTGATTTGTGGTCAGTGGGAAAATTGAAAACAAAGGGAAAGAACAGAAAGTGGCAAATCATCTGTGAGAACGACTTTCTTCAGGTTTGTTTGGAAGATTCAGGATGAGTTAAACCTGCAATACACCCTGTTTGTGCAAGTGCGGGAGAGCTCCACAGTGTTCATGTTGGTGGAGATAGGCGTGCGAAAGCAATGATGCGGACTTCAGCGGGGAGGGGAAACAGCACTGTTTCAAAGTGGTATGATTGGTTCGGGCCATGTGATTTATGCTGGTTTTGTTCTTGTACCTGGTGTGAGTTTTTAAATGTTGGTCTGTCTACCCAGACGTGCAACCATTTTCTTTGTTGAACGCATGGGACAACTGTTTTTCACCAACACCTCCATCTCTGTTTGTTTTGTAGCAGGAGGAGTAAAAGAAAAACAAGAAAACAACATCGTTTGCGGGTGTTTTCTACTACTCAAGTGCTTTTCAAGATGTATCTGGTATGGATCTGTGTGATTTGGGCCACCAGTGGGGGCTTTTTTGTGGTTGTTGTGTCTGTTTGGTTGTTGTGTGCATTTTTTCCACCAGATTCATGAGGTTTTTGAGAAGTGAGTTTATTGTTGGTTTGGAAGTATAAAGATAATTCATCTTGACTTTCCTCCTCGACGGGACGGAGGGAAATTAGAACTGACAGTGACCCAAAGCCATAAATGATGGAGTAGTGCATGGGCACTGTAAAGCGTAATCAGTAAATAATGGGGAGTAGGCATGATGGGGCATGGTTGTTGAGTGTAGGAGGTGGGCTGGGATCTGTGAAGGCTGTGCGGGGACGTGGTCGAAGAAGCAGATCTGGCACTACGATGATGGGACCCACGGGGGGGGGCCAACTTAAGCCGTATATCACCGTCTGGGGCTTCAGCCCCATTCAGTTGAATTGGCCAAACCTAGTTCAGTCTAGGCCGACGGTGGAGGACCACCCTTCACCTTTGATCACATTCCACAAGTATCGGTGAGGTGATTCTTTCGTTTTTTTCTCCTTTCTTTTTTTTCGATACGTGTAATGTTTGCTTAGATATCTGTGGGTATGAATATTCAGTCATCTTAAATATGTCACAGCAGCCAGGAGAGGAATTGAGGAACATGTTTCACTGGCAAACCCCGTGTGATGGCTTGCTTTCTTGATCCAGGACTGACAGTGTGGTGACTGTCTAATGATGGGACCAGTTTAAAAAAGATACGCGCAGGCTTTGCCTTAAAATACAAAAAGACCCAAGAACTAAAATACCATATCATTTAAAACACACCCTGAAATATCCCTGCCCCCCAGTTCTCTGGGGGGCCTAAATTGTTGAAAATTAAGAAGCGGGGAAATAGAGTGAACTGAAAGCTAAGGGATTTCCATTGTAACCAAAGTGTCTGACAGTGATTGGTTATCGGTGTTCAGCAGCTTTTTTGGTCTTGGGCCGGGGTTCATCATGATGGGCTTTAACTTTGTCATGTTCAGGGTGGCTCCGATCGTTCGAGGGAGCAAAGTCAAAATTTGACGCGGTGCGAGGGGTGACGGCCCAAGCTTTTTGGGTGTCGTTCGTGTCTGTTCCCCCACCACATGCGTGCCATTGTCTGAGAGTGACAACCAATCAACCATTCCTTTCAAGTACCCAGCCTACCAATGCCCACTGGTCCAGGTCTGGGGGACTTGTGTATTCCAAAAAGGGAATCTCTGTATGTTCTTGAGAGGGAAAAGGTAAAAGGTGTGTTTGTTGTTTGTGCGCCCATTTTTTTTTTTTTTTTTTTTTTTTTTTTCCAGTTGTGGTAAGGAGGGGGAATGAGGCTTTGCCTTTGAAACACTTTTATAAAATCCATCTTTGTAAAAGAGATGTGGAGTAAAGAAGAGGCTTTTCTTCAATGTGGGAAAAAAAAAAAAAAAAGAAAAAAAGTAAAAAAAAAAAAAGAACTTTTTTGGGAAATATTACAAGAAGTATTTGTGATCGAGGAAGGGAGAATGTTGTTGTATCTGGTGTCGTGTGGTATACCACAAAGTGTATCGTGGTCTGTGGAGTAGGTTGTGGTTGGTTATAGCAGAGAGAAAGTGTTATGCTGTCTGGTTGTTGATTTGTCTTGTCATCTGTTAAATGTGGAAAAAAAATTTTGTACTGTCGATGTTTGGGTGTGATGTGTTGTACATACTTAAAAGTGTGACCTTGATGTCGACAGTGTGGGGGATGTGTTTAATCATAGTGTGAATTATGATGTCTATTGATTATTATGTGGCTGTGTGTGTTGGTGCAGGACTGGGCTTGCCCTGTCACTGTTCATTGGCGCATGTTGCCCGCTTCAACCCCAAGACGTTTGAATGTCGGCTGTACGGTCAGTGCGCTGTGGGAACGGGTCACCCATCAACGGAGTGCTGCAGCCTTGCCTCACTGAGGTAGAAGCTATCTGCTTACAGAAAACCCTACAACCATATGCCTTTGTGTCCAGAAAACTATGCTGTTGGTTGGTTCTAGCGTTGGGTGACTGTTTGTGGAATTTAGACAACAGTCTTTGTTTATTTCTTTGGTATGAATCGAAGGAACAGTAAAGTTGCAAGAAAAAAGTAAAAAAAAATCCACTGAAAACGTATTGATACAGAAAATGCCTAGGAGAACAGTCGTAGGGCACTTTTGTTATGACATGCAAAGTGTTGCTAAAGGTGGTGGTAAGTAAACAAATACATTAAATGATTCGTTGGTGAGGTCTGCTTAGACTTGATTAGCATGTCCACCACGGAACATGGAAGTGAATTGACAGTAATAAGCGTTCACAAAGACAGATGTTGAGGCTCCTTATGGTCTGCTGCACTGGGAGGATCCGGGTTGTGTGCGTGTGTGAAAGGTAGGAATGAGCTGTTTCTGATCGATATTACACAGAGGACATAGAAGATGGAGAAGAAAAAATGGCGGTGTGTCAGATGCACAGAAAAGTGACCGATCCAAATCCAACTGCCCATGAGTGTGGCCTAGATCTGCATCATACAGTGTTGTTTTCAACTTTTTTTTTCAAAAGAGGTGCTCTAAATTAAGAGCAAGGACACACAAAATGAACTCGTGGAAAAATTTTTTAAAAAAAAGGCATTTTGCACAATATATTGTGTAAGTTTATTGCACATACCTTCATGGTTTGAAGGAGAGCTGCATGAAATACTCAGCAGGTGCTCAGAATTAATCTTCAGTGAAGTCCAAACAGTCAGATTTTAGGTGCCCCATTTCTTCTTCGGCCTTGTTATCTTATGTTCTGCAGTCAAAGGGTTGTGGGACAGATTGATCAGAAATGCAACGTGCCATGATGGAGATCTGTCTAGAGCACCTCCAGTCTTGTTGTTGACCATTTGATATCAAGTGAAAATGACATATGTGGCAGCACTGCTCTGTAGCTCGTTGACTCCAGTTTGGTCATTACATATATTTTGCCAATTCAGAGCTTGTCATGAAACATAGAAATACACAAATACAGGTAAGAAATCGACTTGGGACTAATCTGTGTCGTACGGGGCACAAGTTATTTTTTCAGGTATGATTTTACCGCTATGGAAGGTCATGTGACTTGGTTCTTAGCATGTGCTCAACACCAAGATTGATAATTAAGTGTGGGTCCTTTGGTCTGTCAGCATTTGAAACAAGGAGAATGGACAGTGATTTATTTCCAGCGTGGGGAAAAACAGTAAAGGCATATGGTGACTGCAGAATAAGTCTGTGAGCTGTGCCTGTTCGCAAACCACACAATCCAGACACAACACATACAGAACGAACAAGCGCAGGTTGGGAGTCCCTGTTTTGTGTGTCTACCTGTTGGTTGAAAGCTTACGATGGAGTTTTGTTTCCCTGGCATTGTGCTGATTCATGGGTGCTGTCTGTTGTGTGCAGGAATCCAACTTTGTGTTGATGTGCCACCCACTGATCACAGGATGGAATGAGTGGGTGATTCCACACCAAGAGGAACCCCCATGTCCAAGGTATACGCACACTGTTGCTCGTTGCGCAGTGATCTATCAGTTTGTTTGGCCTTTTTTTTTTTTTTGTGTTTTTCACTTGGATAGATGTTACCAAAAAGACAGCAGGGTGAATGAATATAGTACAATTCAAACATGCGTGTACATGTAGGCGTGCATGCACGAACACACACTTAACACACACACACACACAAAAAAACACAAAAAACCACACGCACGCATGCACGCACGCTCGCACGTAATACTCTCAGAGTCAAATGATAGTGTGAATTACAGAATTTTTTAAAAAACGTGTCTTTCTGGTTTGCTTTGAAAGAGTATTCACAGCTGGAACAGTCCCTATTTTGATCATTATTCAATATTAATTTTTTGATGTTCAGTTTTGATCAGTACTGAAATATAGGTTTCTATGTTACAACAAACGTAAATTCAGGAAAAAGATGATCTTGCTTCCATTCACAGACAGCGGAAGAATGAAACCAAAATGAAAAAATAGATGTAAGTAGAAAAGAAAAAACAGCCAAACCCCAGAAAATGCATACAGTATCAGAAAACAACCAAGAAAAGGTGGATGTACCAGGAAATGTAGCATGTTGTATGGGATTGTGTGTGTGTGGTTTGTGTGTGTGTGTGTGTGTGTGTGTGTGTGTGGTCTGCAGGCCAAGCTGATTGTGTGGGCCTACAAAGCTCAGCTCATCTACAAGTAGACCCAAGGGTCGCAGGCGGCTGGTGTCTCCGGTCCCATGCCCATTTCCTGATGCGTTGTTCTTACTGCCATGCCAGTTGTGTGTGTGTGTGGTGGGTTTTTTTTCTTTTTTTTTTTTTTTTTTTTTTTTTTTGCTTGCTTGAATCAGATGAAATATATTCACATCCATCCATCCATCCTGCTTTACGAAGGCGTCGACACACAGACAGTGGATTGTGTGTAGAGCAACTGAAGCCAAACAGAGGGTGACTGAATCTGTAGTAGGGTGGTTGGTCGGATCAGAAGGAAAAGGTGTGTTTCACGTTGTTGTCCGCAGTTTGGTCGGAGAAGGTGTGTGTACATGTTTGAGGATGTTGGGTAGTATGGACGAGTGGAGGACAATGCCCGATTTGTATTGTTGAAAAAGATAGATTGCTTTGGAAAGCAAGTCTTGAGTAAGAGGACCAGTGGTCTCTTATTGGAGAGAAGTGAAAATACTGAATGGTACTTGTGGCTTCAGCATGACATCTCTCATTACAGAGCTGAAGAATAGGATTCAGTGGTGGTAATAATAGTGAAGATATTGCAAAGCATCCACCTCGGAAAGCAGTTGGAATTTGTGTGTTGTGTGAGGTGAAAAAACAAAGTTATAATTTGCACACATGCAAAGTCCTCATCTCCCTCAATCCTCCTCACACCATCACCATTACCACACACATAAACCATCAGATCCCATCATTCCAAATATGGGAAAACCAGTAAAGGTCTTGCATCAGCTGCTGTGCCACAAAGAGAATGAGTGGAACAAGAATAATAGACTGCATTGATGTGTGCCTGAATTGGAAGCCAGTGAAGGGTTTGGAATTGGAAAGGTTGCTCATGAGTACTTTTGTAGTGTTGAGAATGAGAATGGCTGAACGTTTTTTGTCCTTTAAAAATATGGTGTGGAACTTTTCAACATGATATCAGATGATTCTTTGGTGAGAGAAAACGGTTCATTGAAGTGGAAACATTGAATAATTTACAAAATGTGGGAGTAAATGTATCAGCACAATTATGAGTAAGTGTGGTGTTGGTTGCTGCGATTAACTACAGTGGTGAATGCATTGTGTATTGTACATATGTATGACAAGGAAGAGGACAATAAACCAGCAAGTCTTAAGAAAATACATGCATAAAAACATACAATTCTTTGGTTTGGTTTGGAGGTGGTCATACCTTTACCACAAGCACAAAACCCCCTGGAGCAGATTTTCATAGAAAAAAAAAAAATGAAATGTGAACTAAGATTATTTTAAATGTTCATATTGTACAATAACAGATGCTAACAAAATCCATGAGAACACTGGTGCAAGTATATGTGTGTGCGCAATGCACCTCTCGACGTAAGCAAAGAGAGCATGCATTGGAAAGAATGAAACCAGTCTAACTTGAAACAGTCCAATTTCAAATGGTGCTTCAGTGTGTGTTTTTGTGTCTGTGTATAATTGGCCTGCGCTCAGAAAATGATGGTGTACTTTATCAGGAAGAATGTTCTTGACTGTTTTGTGGGCGGTTTATGCCATTAGGGATTTGTATTTTTAACAGTTGCAAGAATGCAAGTCTTCAGAGCAAGGCTGAAGTTTTAACAGAAGTTGTTTTTTGAATACTCTTCGACCAATACTTCAGTGAGATTCTTTTTGGAAATTTTCAGATCGACAAGATTTCAGTGAGGTTTATGATGTAGGGTGAAATCAAGTTATTTTTGTTCTTCACGTTCGTTTACAATGCATTGGTTTAGTTTGGAGAAAATTCGAAAATCTATTGTGAGAAGAAAACTTTCCCCTATCCTTTAGTGGATTTGTTGGATGCAAATCTTTCAAAGTACTGTCACATTTTGTCAGAAGCAGTAGCTGGGAACGTTTCGAGAAGTTTTTGGGAACCCCAACAGATATCCTGTGGGTGGTGGATCTGCTGTATAGCACGTAATAGTTCAGTGGTAGGAAAGAGAGAAAAATAAAAGTACTTGAATATTGTTACTATGACATCAATTAAAAACCGTGGTTTATATCTATGGTAAAAAGTACTAGAATAATTTTGAAGAATCGATGAAAACAGTTCGTGCACTATCCGGCTAATATGCAGTTACTAGCAATCTTGAGTTGGCTCACAATCTAGAAGGACAATCCATTCTGTTTGAACTGACTAACTAGTCTTGACGAGCCCCTTAGTGACCAATTGCGCACGAAGCTGACACCATTCTATGCCGTCCTCGCTCTGCCTATATTTTTATCACGCCGTGGTTCGGTTGTGTGTGTATTTGGCATCTCTACCGTAGCACTATCTAAGTTTATACATAATCTTGAGCGTGATACTCACCGCTTAACCCCCTTCTTATCCCTAGTACACAAGCAAAGACTAAAGTACCTTACTGAAGCTCCTCCACGTATATGGGTCCATCACTACTTCAATTCACTTGGTATTTTGTCGTTCTAAATTCTCAACTGGCTGCTTGACCTTTAGTTGAGCTGCGTTTATCTCTGTCTTATCTGGCTATCGGTTGTAGTAGAGAACTCTTATTCGAAGTCTAGCATCTTTGTCATTTTTTGTTGTCTCAGTGTGCCACTTTGAAAACCCTTACTCAAGGGTTTTAAAGAGTCGTTTGATTCTTTTGTTTTTCAGTATCAGTCCCCGTGAGGCTTAATACGAAACAGTGGTTTTGGGCCTGTAAAGGTAAAATGAAATTTAAGAGAGAGTAGTGTAAGGATATTCGAAGACAGCTGGTGCAGAATGGCCTTTTGTGTCGTGATAGTAGATAATAATCAGTATTGCTAGAATGGCAACAAATCAGTTCCAGGATTACCAGTATGGTTGACAGATTAAGTCTTCCAAGAACAGGGACTCGTCCCCGCTTGCACGCACCCTGCAAGTGCTAGCACCCAGTCAAGTGCTCTGCCTTGTGTAACCATGCTCCGTGTAGTCGTTTCACCTTGAGCGCCCCGGCGTCCTGCCTGCCATTATCTTTCCTCACACGCTCAAGTATTATCCTTTTCTTTTTATTCTTTTCCCCTCTTTCCTTCTTTCTCCCTCTCTTGTCTTCTCCCCCCTTCCCTCACGTGTTTTCGTGCTCATCAGACCGCACTGTATTCA
>JADBJO010026902.1:15000-21983 GCA_016801955.1 Conus betulinus | reverse complement strand
TTTACAAACTGTTCAGTTTGAAAGGTATATAAAGAAGTTTATATCTAATTATATTAGTCCCGTGTATCAAACGGAACATGTAAAAATTCATTTTTGTTTCAAACTATTCAAGACGTATTATGAACATTTCTTACGCAAAGAACAAAAGGAAATTGACAAATGCAGAAATTTTCTAACAGTAAATCTAATTACCGATACGGTTTTTATAACCGGACTAGAGTTTGGTTCTTACAGTATTAACAGACTTGCTTTGTCTAAAAACAACAACATAAAACGAAACAAAACAAAAATAATTCCATAATTCCTTACATTTTTCAATATGGCCGACAGGTAGCCGTCTAAATGCGCAACCATAGACAAGAGGTGTTTTGTTTTTTTTCTTTTTTCTTTTTTTTTTTTTTTTTTTTTTTTTTTTTTTTGGGGGGGGGGGGGGGGGGGGGGGGGGGGGGGGGTTTGAATTGTTGCTCACAAATATTTTCATTGATCAAATAACAAGAATATCGAATTTCGTCTGTACTTATTAACATGAAACTCTCTGCATGTGTAACCGCAGACAATTACCATGATGTCAATTCTAAACTCTTTTGTTAGACATGACACCCCCCCATGGGCATAAACAAAGAGTTCTGTTGCAAGCAATCGCAGAACTCAAAGACTTCCATTTTTGTGAACTGAAGGATCTAATATTTTCCATTTTTAAGGTCCTCTTTCTTTTTCATCTGCCGTCTCTCCCTCTCCTCTCCACTCCCCCCCCCCCCTCCCCCCAAATCGTTTGGAAATCCCTGTAAAGTCATGTTTGTGTACTGTAGATACACCTGGCATTGCCTGCGTTTGTTTGTTTTTTCCGTAATTTACTCATCTTCATTGTTTGTTTGTTTGCTCATGTCCTGCTGGTAAAGACGAATACGGCGAATCTTAGTACGTTGATGTTTGTAACCGCTGATCTGGCGGTTTCAATGTTTCAATATTGTATTCTCATAACTGTTAGCTGTTGGCCTCGTCACAAAATGCAGTTGTCCTTCATAATGACAAACGCGCTTACATCCTTTAATTGCGCTTTCCTAAAAAATAAGGAGCATGACTGCAACCCCGTAGAGGAAGACAGAAGAGGAAAATGAGAGGGTGGTTGGGAGTGCGAAAGGGGGGGGGGGGGGAGCGTTTGGTGGGAGCGGGGGGGGGGGGGGGGGGGCGTGGAATGGGGATTAGCTGTGGCAGATGGAGCACTGGTTCGACCAAGAGGATGAACAGACATCCGGACAACAGCCGCCACCGAAACTTTGACGCAATGGCGAGCAGGATTTCCCGGTAGTGGCATGACTTTTTAGCAATCCATTGTTCAAGTTTTCGTTTCTTGTTTCTGAAAAAAGGTCCTTCCCTCACACCGTTTTGTGAGAAAGACTCCGGCTGTGTTAACACTAGCGTGGATACACAAGTGTTTTCAGGACAGATTTGGATGATTTCGGATACTGTTGATGGAAGGTTTTGATATTGCCGCCCTCTTTTGCCATTCTCTCTTTCCTCTCGTCGTCCTCTCTCCTCCGTCTCTCTCTCTCTCTCTCCTCTGCCTCTCTCTCTCTCGGCTCTCTCTCTCTCTCTCTCGCTCTTCCGTAACCCTTTTTCCCCATAAAGCTTTACCAAGTCATGGGTTTAAATGACGGTGGAGTTGTTAGCCTGCACTCGTTTTTCCTCACGTGCTTTACTTGCGGGCGCGCGCGCGCGGACACACACACACACACACACACACCCGACATCACGCACACACACACACACACACACACACTCTCTCCTCTCTCCTCCTCTCTCACTCCTCGGTCTCTCTCTCTCCACATCAGCGTAGCACTTGCATCGCGGCTAGGTTCTTTTTTGAGGGCGAACGCAAGAGCTTTCTCTACTATCGTCTCCATATCTCTGCCCCCCCCCCCCCACTCCACCCCCCTCCAAACCACCTCCACTCTCAAACCTCTGTCCACCCTATATCACAATCTTAAACTCAGTGAAAGGTATTTTTTTGTGTTGCGTTGGTCGACCTTCGTGTGACCGAGAGCTCTCTAATGGGAAGCCTCATTCTACACTCTGTCTCTGTCTCTGCTTCTCTCTCTCTCCCTCTCTCTCTCTCTCTCTCCTCTCCATTTTTTTTTTGTGTGTGGATCAAACCTGAATGTAACGATCGATGCCGCGAGTACAGAAACCGGATACCCAGAGTAAGAAGACGAGAGTGACACCTACCTCCCTACCTGCCTATCTGCCTCCCTCTCCCAACCACCCCTACGCGACAGCAGACAACCACTTGCCTGGCTTAGGTATTAGTGTACCAACCACCGTGCCATTGTTTACCTGAGGGAGGCGGAAACCCGATCGTTGCCTGCTTCGATGCGAACCCGACCAGATAGGTATCGGATGATGGTGCCAGCGAATGCCTTGCGTCCTTGACCTTTGCCTGACCCCATCTGACGGGCTTGCAGGGTTGCAGACAGGAGGTTTTAATCCGAGACGGAATCGTGACACAGGGAGAAAGGAAAGAAGGAGGAGGCGGAGGAGGAGGAAGAAGAAGCAGAGAAGAAGAAGAAGAAGAAGAAGAAGAAAAAGGGCTGCAATGGCTGAATGCGGCGGGGTGTGAGAGAGAGAGAGAGAGAGCGAGAGAGAGAGAGAGAGGATGAGAGGAGAGAGAGAGAGGAGAGCTGAGAGACAGAGAGAGAGAGAGAGAGAGAGAGAGAGGAAGAGACAGGAAGTTTAGCGAGCGACTTCCCATGTCTGTTGGTTTTCTTTCTTTTCGTTTCTTTCTTTTCTTTTGTCTTTCTTTTTGTTTCTTTTTTTTTTTTCTTTTTTTTTTGGTCTCTTCTCACTCACGTTTAGATGACTTTGATTTTATTTTTTTTAACGGCCCCCGGGGTTGTCTTTGTTTTGAGCTGCTTTGTTTTGGGTTTGGTTGTTGTGTGTAGTTCGTTTATTTTTCAAGATGTTATGAGAGAGAGAGAGAGAGAGAGAGAGAGGAGAGAACGGGGAGAGACGAGAGAGAGAGGAGAGAGGAGGGAAGAGAGGCAGAGACAGAACAGAGAGACAGAGAAAAGAAACCATCAGTATTGGCATTGATCAGGAGACAGGACAGGTAGAGATGAGAGAGAGAGGAGAGAGAGCCGCGAGAGGAGAGGGAGGGAGGAGGAGAAGAGAGAGAGAGAGAGAGGACAGACAGGACAGAACAAACAGACAGACAGACAGACAGATATGACAGAAAGACAGAGACAGTGACAGAAAAGACAGAGACACCGTCAGACAGACACAGACTGACATGCAAACAACAAAAGAGGAAGAGAGGAGTAAAGAGAGAGGAGGACAGACAGACAGGACAGAGAAGTGGTATTCATGTTTAGGTCAATGACCCTTAATGAAGGAGAGGGAGAATCTCTTGAAACAAATATCATAACACAGAAATCATTTGCAAAAACGTTTGACATATCCGACGTAATAATATCTCTAAGGGATCTTGCACTGCGCCTCTGGGTACAAACAAATGAATACATTTTCCTCGGATCCAATCCGTGTCGTTAGCCAGAAGACAAACTGGATGGAAATGGTTTTAGGAAATGGCATCCCCTGTATATGGCAGTTTTCTGCAGCCATACCGATAAAACAAGAGAAAAAACTGTGTGTGTGTGTGTTGTGGGTGGGTGTGTGTGGGTGTGTGTGTGTGTGTGGTGAGCGGGCAGAGAGGAAGGAGAGAGAGAGACGAGGAGAGAGAGAGAGCGGGAGAAGGAGAGGGAGAGAGGAGAGAGAGAGGGAGAGAGAGAGGGTGGAGAGAGAGAGGAGAGAGATGGGAGAGGGAGATCGAGGAGAGAGAGAGAGGGGTATTATCGGTACAGGTCATTGGCCCTTTCTGGAAGGCAATACAGTATAAATATGAATTCAAGGGCCGAGGCCACATGGCGACCCACAGGGTATCACACCACTAATGTTGATGGAGAAGCATATGTGTTTTAAACAATGAATGAATTCAACAACACATACAGAGGCGCACCGGACAGGCAGACGGACAGATAGGCAATCACACCACACACACACACACACACACACACACACACACCACACACACACTGGAGAGGGAAGAGAGAGAGAGAGGAGAGAAGAGAGAGAGAGAGAGGGAGAGAGAGAAGAGGAGAGAGAGAGAGAGACGGCGAGAGAGGAGAGAGAGAGAGAGCGAGAGATGAGACGAGAGAGAGAGAGAGAGAAGAGATTGATTCTCCATGTTAAAAACAGAAAAAAGTATTGCTCCCAGTAGCAATTTTTCATACTTGCTGCTACGTTTTAACGAAAACTAGTACTAGATGATACAGCGTATGCTACATAGATAATACAACGTATGCGCCATAAATGATACAACGTATGTGCCATAAATGATACAACGTAATGTATCAGAACAAGCAGAGAGAGAGAGAGAGAGAGAGAGAGAGAGAGAGAGAGAGAGAGAGAGAGAGCACTGCCTTTCACTTTTGAACTCCAGCTCCAGCTCACCCGTCCCGTCTCTCTGTTTCACCCCTCCATCTGCCCACCACCTATCCGTTCACCCCGCACCCCCCAATCCCATTCCCCCCACCACCCACCTCTACTGCCCACCATCCCCTACCTTCATCCCTTCGCAGAAGTACTCTGAGAAGGAAAACGGTTGGGACCTACCCAATCTCTCTCCAGCAACCTACAAGGAGGCTAATACTTCTTACCTCACATGAGCGGTCAGTTTCTGGTCGTGCAAATTTTCATGGCGCGCTGTCCATCAGTCAGCTCACTTCACTCTCTCCCTGTTTCTATGGCCAACCATTCCTGTCGAAAAAAAACCCAGTGGTTTTCAAATCAACATAATTGTTACTGAGCGAAAATAATAATTTTCTCCAATTTTGACCCTGTTAAACCATCAGGTAATGAAGCAAATACTGGATTCCGACATTGTGTGAATTTATAACGCAGTCTTTTGAAAGCCTTCAAAAACCATCACGTCGGTTTTTTTTTTTGTTTGTGTTGTTTTTTTGATCATCTTCATCATCAAGGCCTACAATTCGTGCAAAAAATACCTCTGTACTGTGCGTGTACTTGAGTCTCTGTCGCTTGTTTCATGAATGTATTTTGTATGGGGTCATATGAATTTAAGTTTTCATGATCCATGAAAGTTTTCTTTTTTTAATTACCTACTTGTGTGAGCTATAATTTTCTGTTTCAGTGAGTCATCACAATGTTTTTATGAATTCAAATTCTCTCTTTTCACAAGTCACGACTACATTTTCAGGAGAGGTAATTCTCTGTTTCATGTGTCACATGATCCACTTTCACTTTTTTTCACAAGTCAGCACTACATTTTTTATAAGAGATAATTGTTTCCATGCTTATACTTGTCTGTTTTTCATAAGTAATAATTATCTCCTTTCATGCGTCATAATTCTCTGCTTTCTGTGGTCATAACCATCTGATTTCATGAGTTGCAGTCTACTGTGTATAGATCAAGTAGACCAGTTTTTATGGGTCATAATAATTCATTTTGTGAAAGATAATTATCCTTTTTCGTTAGTCATTCATCAATATCGCCAATGCTACCAAAATTATGTATACGTATCTGTCTGTGTGTATGTATGTATGTATGTATGTATGTATGTATGCATATATGTATGTATATGTATGTATGTATCTGTCTATCAATCAATCAATTTATCTATCTATGTATCTATGTATCTATCTGTCTATCTATTCTATGTATGTACCGAGAGAGAGAGAGAGAGAGAGAGAGAGAGGGGGGGGGGGGGGGGGGGGGGGGAGAGGAGAGGAGAGGCAGACAGACAGAAGCAAACAAACAAAACAAATAAACAAAGCAAACAAAACAAACAAACAAAACCCTAGCATTGAATTGCTGGTGTGAGATTTAAACAATGAAAAAAGCATATCAGTGCACATGGTATTCCCTTACAGACACATAAATTTGGCTGACACCAAGCGCAGTTACCACAATGAAGTTCTTATTTTATAAGTGTATACACGACTTTAGAACATAAAGGACGGAACTCTCTCTCTCTCTCTCTCTCTCTCTCTCTCTCTCTCTCTCTCTCTCTCTCTCTCTCTCTCTCTCAAATAGGGAACAACATGGACGGAGAAGGAAGATCGGTGATAAAGGGGACGGGCGGGGAGGATCGCAGGGGGTGGGGGTGTGGGGGGGGGAGCGGCGAAGGGGGGGGGGGGGGGGTTGAAGTGTTGAAGTGTGGGACGTCGTGAAATAGGGACGGAGGGGGTTGGAGGGGGAAGAGGGAGGGAGGAGTGAAGAAAGATGGGGGGGGGGTGGGGAGAGAATTGTGTGGTGTGTGTGTGTGTGTGTGTGTGTGTGTGTATAAGGGAAGAGGAAGGGAGGGACGGGAAACGAACAATCCGCGCTCACCCTAAGCACCAGTAAGCCAGCCAATCAGCTTTGCCGTAACATCGTTGTACAATCATGGCGTAGGTCTTGATCGTCTTCTGACGGAGGCTTAGGGAGCACGGACCGGTCAGTGAAAAGGTCAGTTCCAGGTTTGTTGACTGCATAGATGGTCAGGGGAGGCAGGAAACGGGGGGGGGGGGGGGGGGGGGTGGTAGAGGATGAGGTGATGTGGGGGAGAAAGGGGAGAGAGAGAGAGAGGGGGCGGGGGGTGGTGGAGGGTCAGATGATTGGCTGGTTTGGTGAGGGTGGAGGTAAGGTGAGAAATATCGAAGTGGTAAACAAGGACCAGACGGGGTCAGTTTGACTCTGCTGACTTCTTGTTGTTGTTGTTGTTGTTGTTGTTGTTGTTGTTGTTGTTGTTGTTGTTTGGATGATGGACGGTGGTTTGTTAGAGTTACTGTTCTTGTTGCTGTGATTGTGGTTGTTCTGATTTTTTTTTCTTTTCTCTTTTTCTTTTTTTTTTTTTTTTTTCTTTTTTTTTTTTTTTTTTTGTTCGTTTACAGTGGGAAAAGTCGAAGGTAGGGGAGATAAGATGGGT
>JADBJO010026902.1:7500-10000 GCA_016801955.1 Conus betulinus | reverse complement strand
GCTTTGACAATTTGTCAGGGCTTTTGGGCATTTACCTGAGTGCCTTGGGCGTTCACATGAGGGCATTGCTTTGGGCGTTCACATGAGGGCATTGCTTTGGGCGTTCACATGAAGGCATGCTTTGGCTTTGACAATTTGTCAGGGCTTTGGGGCGTTCACATGAGGGCATTGCTTTGGGCGTTCACATGAGGGCATTGCTTTGGGCGTTCACATGAGGGCATTGCTTTGGTTTTGACAATTTGTCAGGGCTTTGGGCGTTCACATGAGGGCATTGCGTTGGTTTTGACAATTTGTCCGGGCTTTGAGCGTTCACATTAGGGCATTGCTTTTGGTTTTGACAATTTGACAGGGCTTTGGGCGTTCACATGAGGGCATTGCCTTGCTTTGAGAATTTGTCAAGGCTTTGGGCGTTCACATCAGGGCATTGCTTTGGGCGTTCACATGAGGGCATTGTTTTGCGCTTTGATCGTCTGGTATGCCCTCCATCGTCCCTATTCCAAAGAGGAAAAGGAACAATTGAACAGCTGGAATTTAAGGAGAACTTTTGTAGGCGAGGGATGGAATACGGAAAAACATGGTGCTTGGTTAATTAGTGGAATCTCTTCAAAACACACACACACGCACGCACGCACGCACGCACGCACGCACGCACGCACGCACGCACGCACGCACGCACATACACACACACACACACACACACGCACGCACGCACGCACGCACGAACACACACACACACACACGCACGCACGCACACACACACACACGTACTCTCTCTCTCTCTCTCTCTCTCTCTCTCTCTCTCTCCCCCAACTCCTACTATACAGAGGAAGGTAAGAGTGGCGGTAGAGACAAGAAAAAAAAAAAAGACAATAACATGTTCTGTATCTTCGGATTTAATAGACCGATGACCACTCGTGTGTTTTCGCACATCGATCCGGTCCTCCCTCATCCTTCACATGGTATCTGTCGTTCATAATGCCTCATTCAAGAGAGGCTATTAATCAAATAGAATGAAGGGAGAGAAGGGAGAGGGGAGCGGGGGAGGTGAGGGGCATGTGTCAGAAAAGGGAAGGGGGAGGGGGAGGGGGGCAGTGAGGGTGATAACACTGTAGGCTACTATGGCCAGTTTTCATGAGCGGATGACTGAAACACCTGGCCCAGCCTTATTGCTGCAGTCCCCTGAGGAAATCGACAACGTGGTCCACATATTGCGAAAGAAAATTGATATGTTCGTCGTTTGGTTGTGTTCGTTTGTGTTGCAGACAGACAGACAGACAGACAGACAGACAGAGACATAGAGAGTGAGGTCAAGTCATTTTGCACACACACACACACACACACACACACACACACACACAGATAGAGAGAGAGAGAGAGAGGAGAGGAGAGAGAGAGAGAGTCAAGACAATGCACAGAGACAGAGAGAAAGAGAGAGTCAAGTCATATTGCGCGAGCGCGCGCGCGCACACACACACACACACACGAGAGAGAGAGAGAGAGAAAGAGAGAGAGAGAGAGAGAGAGAGAGAGAGAGAGAGAGAGAGAGAGAGAGAGAGAGAGAAAGAGAGACAAAACAACAACAACAACAAAAAACAGGTTTCTTGTCCACGAAGATCTCATACACACACCAGAATATTAATGAAACTTACAAAAACCAACTCTCTCTCTCTCTCTCCTCTCTCTCTCTCTTTCTCTCTCTCTCTCTCTCTCTCTCTCTCTCTCTCTCTCACAAACACTGAAAGGGGTGGCCATCTCATCAACCTAGAGAGAAAAACTGAACGCAGATTCTAGCATTTTTGGGGGGGGGGGGTCGAAGGAGTGAAGCATCGGTCAATGACCCCGCTGGGATATCTGCCGAGCAATGTCCGCTTTCAGACGGCGGTGCTGCTGCTTGAGGCTGGTGTCTCGCTGTAGGACACGGTGAGACGATGGCACAACACGATGACACAACGGGACGATGACACAACGGGACGATGACACAACGGGACGATGACACGATGACACACACGGGGACGATGACACAACGGGACGATGACACCATGGACGATGACACGATGGGGGACGATGACACAACGGGACGATGACACGATGGGACGATGACACAACGGGACGATGACACGATGGGACGATGACACAACACGGGACGATGACACGATGGGACGATGACACAACGGGACGATGACACGACGGGACGATGACACAACGGGACGGGACGATGGGACGATGACACCATGGGACGATGACACGATGGGACGATGACACGATGGGACGATGACACGATGGGACGATGACACCATGGGCCAGCAAGCACTTGGAGTTTCAATGAAGAAAGCCCCTGGGAGTGGAAGGATGGAAGGACAGTGAGGTTGTCTGGGGACCTCGCTGTGTCTTTGCCTCTCCACGACAGGTTAGTTCGTGTAAACGTTCTGGAAGCGCAATCCGAGAATTACCACCTTGCTCGCTACATCTATCGCAAAGCAACTTTGAGGCACTAGCGAAG
>JADBJO010026902.1:0-2500 GCA_016801955.1 Conus betulinus | reverse complement strand
GAGAGAGAGAGAGAGAGAGGAGAGAGAGAGAGGAGAGAGAGAGCCCAAAACAAAATATACACAAATGACACAAAGCAGATGCTCCCAAACAATTCAAACAATGTAAACTGTGGTATGAATGTACGTGCATTAAAAATGAAATGCAGGCACAAGCCACCGTAGTTTCTTTTCACATGCGCGTGTGACCGAACAGCAACTGAAATAATGAAACGACGACAGAGACGATGACGACGACGACACAACGATAACAGCAACAACAATAAGAAGAACAACAACAGCCCACACTAAATCTATGAAAAAAAAACGACGATAATGAGGAGAACAACAACAACAACAACAACAACAACAACACAGCAGCAGCAGCAGCAACAGCAGCAGCAGCAACAACAACAACAACAACGACGACAACGGCAACAACAACAACGACAACACCAACAGCCCACGAAAGGAATAAAGTAAAGCTGGCTCATCCTGATGGAGACAGATGTGTTGTTTTTGTTGTTTGTTTGTTGTTTGCGTATTGGTTTGTTTGTTTGTTTTGACAATGATTACCCCACCCACAACGAAAGGTGAAAAGGCCAAAACCCTGGCGAACCCACTCCAGTCAGTAAACAAAGAGAGACAGACCTCATTATGTACCTCTGTCCACCTGCCTCCCAATGGACTGGTTGGCATGGAAACCCGAGAGTAGTGAGCGATGTTTTAAGTTTAAGCGTGTGTGTGTGGGGGTGGGGTGGGGTGGGGGTGGGGTGGGGGTAGTGAAGTGGTAAGTACCATACACTACCACTGTTCTCTCTCTCTCTCTCTCTCTCTCTCTCTCTCTCTCTCTCTCCGCTGTCTCCATCAGTACAGTAATTTAGTATTCTCACTCACTCCGTCTCGTTCTTTCTCTGTCTGTCAGTCTGTCATTCTGTCTGTCTGTCTGTCTGTCTCTGCCTCTGTCTCTTTTGCTTTCTCTCTCTGTTTCTCTGTCTTTCTCTGTCTGTCTGTCTGTCTCTGTCTGTCTGTCTGTCTGTCTCTCTCTCTCTCTCTCTCTCTCTCTCTCTCTGTCTCTGTCTCCCTCTTCCTGTCTTTATCTTTGTCTCGTTCAGACACAAACACAGACAAACACACACAGCTAGACACACAGAACTCATACAAATAGGTAGAGAGCGAGGGAGAGAGCGAGGGAGAGAGAGAGAGAGAGAGAGAGAGAGAGAGAGAGAGACAGACAGACGACAGACAGACAGAGAGACAGAGACAGAGAGACAGACAGACTGACTGACAGGCAGACAGGCAGGGTGAGAGAGAGGGAGAATCATAATCATAAAGGGAGAGAGAAGAAAAGAAGAAGAAGAAGAAGAAGAAAAGAAGAAGAAGAAGAAAAGAAGAAAAAGAAGAAGAAGAAGACGACGAACGAAGAAGAAGAAATGAAAAAAGAAGAAGAAGAAGAAGAAGAAGAAGAAGGAGGAGGAGGAGGAGGGGAGGAGAACATCAAGAACATCAAGAACAACAAGAACAACACTAACAACAACGAACAAACAACACAAACAAGGACAGGGGAGATGAAGAGGGGGAGCAGCACGAGGAAGACGAGGAGGATGGAGAAGGGGGAAGTAGCATAGGAGGACACGACAGAACAAAGAAGATCAACGACAACAACAACAACAACAACAACACAATAACAAGATGGAAAATGGCCGGAGGCCCAGTTCCTCCTGTCAGCACCATATTCTATTCCCAGCGCCCAGGACTCGCTGCCTAGCCGCACAAGCAGGTCAGTTACGCAAGGTGGAAAATTATACGCACAACCTGAGCTGACGTGACGACCAACCAACCAGCGAACCGAACCCCAAAACACGAGCTGGAGAATTGCCGATCATTCCCTCTAACCCAATCACAAAGGATGTGACACACATGGGCGAGTCTCGCGTCCTACATCTCAAGAGAGAGCGAGAGAGAGAGAGAGGAGGGAGGAGAGAGAGAGAGGAGGAGAGAGAGAAGAGAGAATTAATTGATTTGATTGATTGATTGATTGATTGATTGATTGATTGATTGATTGATGATCTTTAATACACAAGGATGGAGATTTAGGCCAAAGCTAGTGTTACAATCTGTCCTTGTCATGCATACATTATTTCAGCAAATATCACTCATACTGACAATTCAACACAGCAACATGGTAATCTAATTCTACAATGATAAGCAAACTATTCATAAAAGCACTAATGAGATGGGGGATGGAAACTACAAACAAAACAAACAAACAAACAAAACTACAGAGAGAGAGGGTCAGAGGGGGTGGGGAAAAAGAGAGGAGATGAGATGAGAGAGAGCGAGAGGAGACAGACAGAACAGACAGACAGAGGACAGAGAGAGAGAGAGAGAGAGAGAGAGAGATAGGAGTGAAGAGAGAGAGAGGAGGTTAGAGAAGGCGGACATTTACGTGATTCTTAGTTTCTTCTTTCCGCTGAAAACCCTTGCTGTGGATAAAAGCTGAAGCTGAAAATAGGTGATCCTT
>JADBJO010026901.1:8523-21984 GCA_016801955.1 Conus betulinus | reverse complement strand
AACTTCCCTAGTTGCTTAAGCTTCCTAACTGACGAAAAAAAAAAAAAAGGAGGAGTTGTTTGTTGTCCTTGTCTACATAAATTATTGTCCGTGTCGTTTATTTCCAGAATCGATTGTGTTGTGCTGGGGTAATGCCTTTTGGAAATATAAGCGTCGTTAAAAAGTCAGCGGGCACTTTTTTTATCAATTTGGAATCTGTATTTCAGTATATCTAAATGCAGTGCCGGTTCGGTGAAATAATTCCCAATTGTGACTGCACAACAGATAGGTGGAAGCAAGTTGAATTAGATAAAGAAGAATAGGTTAGAATAAGAATAAAGGCAGAAAATAGGTTGAATGAAATTAGATAACGATGTATGAACACCCCACACACACCCACACACACACACACACACACACACCACACACACACACACACACACACAAACACACACACTCAGACCCCCCCCCCCCCCTCCCTCCTCACCCCCAACACACACAACACACACACACACACACACAACACACACACACACACACCACACACACACCACACACACACACGGCGATATGGGTATTACATATGATTGATAGAGCCGTGAGGTTTTCCTTGGTTTGAGGCTACACAGGACCTACCACCCTAATCATCTCGGTTCCACTGGCAGTCGGCTGACACTCTGGTCAGTCTGAAGACTGCTGGCACCATTTGGATCGTTGCGGAACACACAGCGTTGATGATAGTGCGCTCGTCCTTTACAGGAGACTTCATTGTTTGAGGTCGTTGTTCCTTCCCCCCCTGAGAACCCGCCTTGATGATAGTGCTCTCTTCATTACACGGGACGCCTCGTCCTGCTGTGTGCCCCTCAGGGGATGTCGCCTTGACGATGGCGTTCGCCGTCTGTCTGTCTGTCTGTCTCTGTCTGTCTGTCTCTGTCTCTCTCAATAGAAAACTCAAAAAAGTCTATCTCTCTCTCTCTCTCTCTCTCTCTCTCTCTCTCTCTTCTCGCTCTCTCTCTCTCTCTCTCTCTATCTCCTCAATAGAGAAAACTCCAACTCTCCTCTCGCCTCTCTCTCTCTCTCTCTCTCTCTCTCTCTCTCTCTCTCTCTCTCTCTTCTCTCTCTCTCTCAATAGAAAAAAATCAAAGTCCATTCTCTCTCTCCTCTCTCTATCTCTCTCTCTCTCTCTCTCTCAATAGAATTTTCAAATTCCCCCCCTCCCGCCCCCCTCTCGGCTCTCTCTCTCTCTCTCTCTCTGTCTCTCTCAAATAGAAAAAATCAAAGTCATTCAATCGCTCTCTCTCGCTCTCTATATCTATCTCTCTCTCTCTCGCTCTCTCTCTCTATTATCAATAGGAAAATTCAAAATCCATTATCTTCTATCTCTCTCAAATTCAAAGTCATTCTCTCTCTCTCCTCTCTCTCTCTCTCTCTCTCTCTCTCTCTCTATCTCTCTCTCTACTCTCAATAGAATTTTCAAAAATTCCTCTCTCTCGATCTCTCTCTCTCTCGCCTCTCTCTCTCTCTCTCTCTCTCTCAATAGAAAATTCAAAGTCCATTCTCTCTCTCTCTCTCTCTCTCTCTCTCTCTCTCTCTCTCTCTCTCTCTCTCTCAATAGAAAATTCAAAAATCATCTCTCTCTCTCTCTTCTCTCTCTCTCTCTCCTCAAATTCAAAGTCTCTCTTCTCTCTCTCTCTGTCTCTGTCTCTCTTCTCTCTCTCTCTCTCTCTCTCTCTCTCTCAAATTCAAAGTCCATTCTCTCTCTCTCTCTCTCTCTCTCTGTCTAACAGAACACCCCATGCCGTGGGAATGTTACAAAGCTCTCTCAGTATCACACTATAGAAAACATCCTCTGGAAATTCTGTGCTAGTACATTCCTCTTCTCTGTCACTCTCTGTTTAACTCTGATGTATGTCCTGTTTCCCCAGACAGTCTCTCAGACCCTGCCCTCCCTCCATTCAGTCTCGGGGTCATGATCTGCACTGGGGCAGGCAGGTGTGTTGGTGTCATCTAATGGCGGAATGGTGAGACTGTTTCTCACTGTTCAGGCGGACGCTGGCTGTCCCTGCTGCTGCGCATCCATTTGCCCGTGGGGCTTTTATTGTGTCATATATTGGGGGGGCCGTGGGGTGGGGGGTGGGGGGTGGGGTAGGGGTGTGGTTGGCATCTATGAAAGTTTTATCATTATGTTTACCTAGGGTTTTTTTTTTTTCAGGTCAGATTCGCCTTGCTGCTGCTTTCTTCTTCTCTTCTTTCTTTTTCTTTCTTCTTTTTCTTTTTTAATGGGCACGCATGAAGAAAAAAAAAAATCAAATGATCAACATAATAATGTACAGTAAACGTTCATACAAGGTTATGAAACAAGTTACACACCTTCTCTCAAGTTAATCAAATCATGACATTTGGGAATGGCATGAATACACTGACATGTTTCAGCATCACATTGTTCTGATCAGGGTTTTTCAGCATCACATTGTTCTGGTCAGGCTCCAAGGTCATGGATAACATGCAAACGTTAAGAGAGAGAGAGGATGAAGGGCTGAGAAGAGAGGAGCGAGGGAGAGATGGAGAGAGAAGAGGAGAGCAGAGAGAGAAGACCAGAGAGAGACGAGAGAGAGAGAGAGAGGAGAAAGAAAAGCATGTATAATAAGCATTAGCCCTCTGACAATTTAATATATGGGGCCCATTTTGGTTCGGTAGTTTGCTTGCGTCATTCATCTTCATCAGGGACATCTATTTCTCCATTTTATATCCATAGTCCAGTGTTTCTTTAAAAACATGTTTACGTAAGATTTTGTTTTGTTAAATCTAACACTTATAAATGAAATATTTTCCCAGCAGAATTATCAGATCTAACATAATTATCATCGTTTTTTTTAATTGTGCCAAATAAATACATGATTTACACATTAAGGGACAATCACAGTGTGAACAGTTTCACTTAATAAAAACAACCAACTTTCAAGTTCTTACCAGAAAGTACGTGTAAAACGCACAATCCCACAGGTAGTGATGAATTGAAGCTTTCTCTCTGTTACAAAAATTGCAATTGTCGCTTTCAAAAATTTGCATACACGTTCAGAACCTTACTTGTTACCAGAACTCTGTGGCATTCTTTTTGCCTGCTTGGTGAAACCGTCAGCACAATGAAGCGAAGCGAAGAGGCTGGCACTCTCAGCATGGTGCTGTCTGATCCGCCCCGAGGTCGATGGTCTGACTGCCATGCCGTTCATTGATGGCGGAAAGTAGGGAGAGCATGGAAAACAAATCCCTGTGGATTGGTAATGGGATTCAGTGATTTGCGTGGTCTAAGGGAAAAGAATAGACTGTGGGGCTTTTCAGACTAATATGTAATTATCTCTCACCCCAGACTGGGCAAGAGAGAGAGAGGAGAGACCCCCCCGGAGAGAGAGAGGAGGAGAGAGAGGACGACGAGGAGGAGAGAGGAGAAGAGAGCGAGAGAGGAGAGAGACTGAGGAGAGACGGGAGAGGAGAGAGAAGAACGAGAGAGAGAGAGATGGGATGATGATGTTGGGATGATGATGATGATAATCTTATTTCAAGGGTAACAGATAAGCAAACATATGCTTTTTTCATCCGGCCCTTGCCCCGTAAGAGAGAGAGAGAGAGTGAGGAGAGAGAGAGAGAGAGGAGGAGAGAGAGAGACATGGAGAGAGAGGAGGGGAGAGAGGAGAGAGACTGAGGAGAGAGAGGGAGACTGAGGAGAGAGAGACTGTGATTCCGTGCGTGTGTGTGTGTTTTAATTTTTTTTTCAACCAGTGTCATCCTTACTGAATAAGAGCGATGAATGTTTTTTTTTTTTTTTTTATTTGTTCTACCAGCTGATGTTGGTTCAAAGGAGTCTCAATTGGAGCGTGTTTCAGAACAAGTATTTCGGACCCTCACTACAAGTAGGGCGATCCCCGTCCCACGAGTGATAAAGGGACAGACATGATTATGTAGATACTGTCTCTGCTGACTGTGTCTTCTTCAGAGCGGGACCTTTATTTCTGCAGTGTGGTAAAGCAACCAAACAGGGCTGTGTGGTCGGCTGGACCATGACCAATAAATCCCCCCACCCCCCCCTTCCCTCACTCTCTCCCGCCTTCGTCACCCCTCACTCTTTCTCCCCCTCCCCCCCCCCCCCCCCCCACCGCCCCCACGTTGTTTTTTAAAGGAAAACAAGATGGTGGCGATGGCAATAGGATTCCGTTTCCGATATTAGCATGTGTACTGTGGACTTCATTTGTGGTATTATTCAGGTACCATGGCGCCATTTTCTGATTATTTCAAGATCCTTTCCTTTCATTTTATTGTCTCAGGTCATTCAGTAGAGGAAACAATGGCTGCTCATCGACAGCAACGAGTTGTCTCCCTTTTGAAAACGTTTTTGCTGTTAGAAATGTTTAGACAAGCAGGGCGTACCGACTTCAGCGAAGCGTTTTGACTGGGCACCCGCATGTCTGTGGCCAAATCGGACAGGGAAAAGGGGCAGTCCATTCAGCTGACTATGTGGAAGGTCAGTCAGTTGTGGAGTTGCAGGGCATCTGCGACTGAAGCGCCCAAATCCTCGTTGCAGTTGCTGCTGGTGAAGTCATCAGTGTCCGTGGGTGCCGACGCAATTCTTTGCTGTCTCCGGCACCTCCGTTCTTCCCACTGGGCCTCTCTCCTCCTCTGCTCTGCTTGCTTGATCCCGGTCTGGACGGTGGACCGCGAGCTGGCCCGGTCTAAAACCATCTCCAGATCTGGTGGATCGAGGTTGTCTGCCCTCAGGTCGCGCTTGCATACATCCTTGTAGCGTACGGCGGTCCGTCCCGGAGACATGTAGGAAGGCATGGAGAGGGAGAAAGCGTTTGGCCCTTGTGCCATCAAGAACATCGGTGAAGATGGCCGCATACTGGCCTACCTCACCTTGATAAAGGATCGACCTTTCAGTTCATGTGTGATGAGTTTCTTCACTCTGTGGATTACTCACGATGAACATGCTGATCCTCTTGCAAAAACAGGGAGCAAGAAACATGCCTTCATACATCAAACATGGCTGAACTGTCTTGTTCGTTTTCACGACCTGAAAGGTGTAATATGATGGAAAAAAAAAAGACATTTTAGCAGCTCTGCTCCGTTCCGATGCAGGTCAAGTTTTTGCCACCTTTACGGACCCTGAGAAACGAAATCCAAAGTTTAGCGTCCAGATTGTTTTAAAAACCTCTGTCTACAAAATGCTGCAAAGAAGATACTTATATAATTGATGTGTAATTGAGAGTTAACCATATCACATCGGGCCTTTACAGGACCATTTCCCTACCTGTGGAAATTGTAGAAAATTCGTTGCCGGTTTCGGAAGTTTAGTAGGCCTAGTTACGTGAAGAAAAAAAAAGTTGTATTTTACAACTGTTCGGTCACGGTTTACAGTTGTACATAGTCCAAATATTATAACCTAAATCTACGTATTTCGCACCCCTTCCTCTCATTTCCTCCTTTCTTTTGGGCCTTTTGTGTTTGTTTGTGTATTTTTAGTTCTATTGATTACCATTGACCACACAATTTGATACTTGAAAATGATGTACTGATCAACTCAGATGGACAGACAAGGAATAAACAACGACCCAAAAACCATCCAACCAACCGACCAGCCAGCCAACAGTCATCATCACCCTGTTCCCCACTCCTAGACAGACTGTCGCCAAACGCCCCAGCCTGTGCTGAGGTCGCACGCCTCAATTGGGTTTTGCTCTAGACCACCACATCATCCATCTACGCGTTTTGAGGCCTACCATACACTTGATCCAGCATTTAATGTTAAACTGATAGTTAATCAAAAGAACACAACTCCCCACCAATTATTTCCCTTGCTTTGTGGGATCTTCATCGATGAAATCACAAAGAATCTTCAAATACATGACTCCCTTTAGTTGACAGACATTTCATGCCTTTGAATTCACCCCGTCCCTGTCTTTGCGCCAGGCCCAAACGCACAAAACGCATTCGTTTGAGTGTAATCTGTGTCCTTGGAACCACCTGGCTTGAATCTTGATGGTCACATGACAGGAAATGAGGAGAATCAACTGTCAGACACAATGACAAATTCTCGAAACAATCTAACTGCTCCAGTCTATAAATACTCGACTCCTTAAGCAAGGCCTTGAAGAATTTTGGGTGTGCAGCCTGAAGACCAGTGAGCCAGCGGACGTGTGACATGGCAATGGACAGACGTGTGTGGGTGTTGACACGGGAGGGAGGGAGCAAACAGGGCGTATTCGGGTTTGTGTTTCTGTCAACAAACCCTCTCCCGCCGCTGTCGTCGCCCGGCCTGTCAAACCATCCCCACAGCAGATAGGGTCAGTGTAGCCCTGTACCTACGATCCGAAGTCCACGGTGTGGGCAGCAGCCGACCACACGATCTCACGTGATGATCTTCTTCTGGTAGTGAGCCTAAAGTCTGGGCCTACCCCCATCGTATGTCGCTGTCTGTCTGTGAGTCTGTGTGTCTGAGTTCGTCTGAGTCGTCTCTCTCTCTCTCTCTCTCTCTCTCTCTCTCTCTCTCTCTCTCTCTCTCTTCTCATTTCAGTATTCTCTCTCTCTCTCTCTCTTTTCCCTCGTCCCCTCCATTTTCAGTATTTCCTCCTGTTTTCCTGTCTCTGCGTCAGTTCGTCTGCCTATCAGCCTCTCTCTTTCATAAACAGGCTTTTTTTTTTTTTTTTTTTTTTTTTTTTTTTTTGGGGGGGGGTCTCTCTCTGTCTCTCTCTCTCCCCATCCCCCTTTTCTTCTCTCTGTGTAATCCCCCCCTCCCCTTCCCCCCCCCCCCTCCCCGTCCCTGTCTCTATTTCCCTGTTCTCTCCCGCCTTCTCTCTTTCTGTCTGCACTTGTTGAAGACAGGAATTGTTTGGTGTGAAAACGAGGCAGAGCGGACCGAGAGGTCGTTATTTGTTTGAGACCAGTCTTGATCAGAGGTTTCCCTCTGTTCATAGAAGACAGGTAGTTTGGCCGGCAATACAGCCTGTTGTCAGTGAAATAGGCTGTTTAGGGATGGTGAAATGGAAAACAAAAAACAAAAAAAAAATCCGTGTTTATGGGAGACAAGGCAGAGAGGGACCTAAAGTGGGAGAGATGGATCTCTCGCACTTCTCTGCTTGCGTTTGTGTTTCTGTCAACAAACCCTCACCACCCTCCCTGTCGCCGCCATGTCGACCATCCCCACAGCAGAGAGGGCAGTGTATCGCTCATTAGGTCGAAGTCCATGATGTGTGTGTGTGTGTGTGTGTGTGTGTGTGTGTACCAACCAAGCGCACATGATCGCACATGACGGTCTTCTTCTGGTAGTGGGCCTGTAATGTGGACCCCCATCGTATCTCCCTGTCTGCCTGTCTGTCTTCTGTCTGTCTGTCAGTCTGCGTGCCTGAGTTCATTTCTCTCTCTCTCTCTCTCTCTCTCTCTCTCTCTCTCTCCTTTCCTCATCCCCTCTCATTTTCAGTATTCTCTCTCTCTGTCTGTCTGTCTGTCTCTCTCTCTTTTCTTTCTTTCTCTCTCTCTGTCTCTGTCTCTGTCTCTCTCTCTCTGTCCTCTTTCTTTCCCTATCTCTCTTCCCTTTTCTCTCTCTCTCTCTCCCCCCCCCCTCCCCCTTTCCTTCTTTGTGTCTGCACTTGTGGAAGCCAGGACTTGTTTTGGTGTGTAAAACGAATCAAGGTGCGCCAAGAGGTCGTTTGTGTTGAGGTTTCCCTCTGTTCACACAATGCAGCTCACAGTCTGGCCGGCTGCAGGGTCTGTCTGTTGTCAGGGTAATACGCTGGCCTGCGGTGGTTCGAAAAAGAATTCCATGGTTATGGGGGGGGGGGGGGGGGGGGGGGGGGGGGGGGGGGGACGGTGCAGAGAGAGAACATGTGTGCGTGTGTGTGTGTGTGTGGTGTGTGTGTTGTGTGTGTGTGCGGCGTGTTGTGTGTGTAGTGTGTGTGTGTGTGTGTGTGTGTGTGTGTGTGTGTGTGTGTGTGTGTGTGTGTGTGTGTGTGTGTGTGCGCGTAGTGTGTGTGTGTGTGTGTGTGTGTGTGTGTGTGCGTGCGTGCGTGCGTGCGTGCGTGCGTGCGTGCGTGTGTGTGTGTGTGTGTGTGTGTGTGTGTGTGTGGCATGTGTGTGTGTGTGTGTGTGTGTGTGTGTGTGTGAGTGCGCGCGCCCGCGCGCGTGTGCGCGTTAGAGAGAGAGAGAGAGAGAGAGAGAGAGAGAGAGAGAGAGAGACGAGAGAGAGAGAGAGAGTGTCTGTGTGTGTGTGTGCTTGCGCGCGCGCCCATGTGACTAAAAACTCTGTCCTCACCCCCGCCCCTCCCCCTTTTCCTCATGTCCTCTCCCCTGCACTTCATGGTGCCCTTCTACGTCTCAACAACACCCTCCATCGCCACCCAACCACTCCCACTCAGGACCACCTCCCATCCCACTCCCACCATAAAAATTATTATCCTTGCGAGCCCCGTGCATAATTACACACCGTTACAGTATTATGTCCGGGTGCATTAATAGTGAGGAAGGAGAGGGAGAGACAAAAGGCGACAGGATATAAATCCACCGAGGTCTATTAGCGCTTTAACCAAAGTGAAAGCACCTGGGACAGCGTGAGGATAGGCGTTTCGGGAAGGGGGGGGGGGGTGGGGGTGGGTGGGGGGGGAAAGGGGAGAGTGGGGAGGTGGGTGCCCTGGGGAAGGAAAGCTGGGGAGGGGGGTGAGACGGGTGGGCAGGGGGAAGGATGTGTGGGTGGATGGATGGAGAAAAATGGAGGAGGAGGAGGGGGGTGGGAAAGGGGAAGGGGGAAAACTACATGACATACTCGCTAAAAGAGTTGATTGGCATGCAGTGTATTGCTGGCCACATACCTTCCTCTTGTGTAGCCCACCAGTACATGGACTCGCAGAAATACAGACAGACGGACAAAAAGACAGACAGACAGACAGATAGACAGACAGACAAGAATTGCGGATAGACAGACAGACAGACAGACAGGAAACGAGACGAGGTTTCGCAAGACAAGATAGAGACAGGCAGACAGACGCACACGAGGGACAGACAGGCACACAGACAGACTTGCACTTACATTGCAGAGTGAGTGTGATTACAAGAGGCACTGTTTATTACGCCGGTTTTCAAGAAGGAAAGAAGAAAATGACGAAGAAGAATATGAAGAAGGAGACAAATGAGAGATTGAAAAGGGTGGGGGAGGGGAGGGAGGAGGAAGAGGAGGAGAAGAAAACGAGGAGAAGGAGGAGGAGGAGAGGAGAGGAAGAAGAAAGAGGAGGAGAATGGGAAAGAGGGAGAAGAAGAAGGAGGAGGAGGAGGAAAAGAAGGAGAAGGAGAAGAAGGAGGAGGAGGAGAATGGGAAAGAGGAGAAGAATGAGGAGTAGGAGGAAGAAGGAGGAGCAGAAGAAGGAGGAGGAGGGAGAAGAAGGAGGAGGAGGGAGAAGAAGGAGGAAGAGCAGGAGGAGGAGGAGAGGGAGGAGGAGGTCAGGAGGAGGAGGAGGAGGAGGAAAAAAAATGAAGAAGAACAACAACATCAGGAACAACAAGAAGACAGGAAAAAACACGAGAAAATAAGGCAAAAGAGATAACAGCTAATCACCACCACGGCCATCATCATCATCATCATCATCATCATCATCATCATCGACAACAAATCAACAACAACACGTCAATATGAGACAACAAACAACAAAAAACAGCAGCATTATTCAAAACAACAACAACAACAAAAACAATAATAACCACACCACCATTGCAACAACCATGCCAACTATGCTACACTTGACTCCTACACCAAAATTCACTACCGCCCATCACTACCACTATTCTCACTGCCAGCACCACCACTGTCACCTCTAGCTCTGCCGACACGACTACCACCCACATCATTGAAACAAGAACCCAACCAGTCCATTCATTTCAGAGCGGGATTAGTGCCACGCTGGATTAAGCATGGTACCGCGGACTCCAGCGGGAACAATCAATCAACACCAACCTAACCATCTTTCTTTCTTAGCACATCCTGTAACAATTTAAACACAGGACCAACACGGGTTGTTGTGACAATTCAATCAAGGGTCATATAGTCCCACAGAGATCCCAAAACAGGTTTGATGAGGGTTATGAATTGTCCATATAGATCCCAGCAGTTTGATACAGGGTCATAGATTTCCACACAGATCCCAACAGTTTAATACAGAGTCATGTACCTCCACATAGATCCCAACAGTTTGCTGCGAGGTCACGTATTTCCATACCGGCTCCAACAGTTTAATACAGTCATGTGCTTTCATACAGGTTCCTACAGTTTAATACACTTTATGTATTTCCACATAGATCCCAACCGTTGAATACGGGTCACGTATTTCCACAGAGGTTCCCATGGGTTAATACAGGGTCATGTATTTTCACACCGTATCCCACCGTTGAATACAGGTTCATGCATTCATTCCAGGTCGGTTTTAACCTGGGATAATAGTGTTTTTTTTGTTTGCATTTGAACACTGGCTCAGATATGTTTAACATAGAATTGGACGTTCTAACCTAGGATCAAGCATGTTAAGTCACGGTTAAACAGTAAAGAACAGGATCCAACATACCTTAAAAAGTGTTTGTAATAACTCGGCAAAAAACAAACAAACAAACAAACAAACAAACGAAAAAAAAAAAAAAACAAAACACAAAACAAACAAAAACAAAAACAAAAACAAAAACAAAACAAAACAAAACAAAAAAAAAACCGTGGACAAACGAATCACAAGACAAAATACAACGCGTTTCAACCTCTTGGGTCTCTTCTTCGAGCAAGATAAAACAACACTCAAGACAACGAAAATAAAGAATGATAAATCAGTTGTCCAATGCCCATCTTGCGCCCCGAATTTGACAAGATAAATGATTGCTTGCTCGTTATTCATTTTCGTTGTGCGGAATATTGTTCATCTTGCCTGAAGAAGTCCTAAGAGGTCGAAACGCGTCATGTTTTGTCTGGTGATTCGTCTGTCCATGTGGTTTAGTGGAGTTATTTCAAAACACTTTTTAAAGATTTGTTTAGATTTCCGCCTGCTGCAGTCGCTTCGCTTTCCAACTAACTAGGATCCAACATGTCGACTTTTGGTCAGACCTTTTGACAGATGATCAAATATTTTTAACTAGGGGTCGAACTTAACCCCCCCCCCAGACAGGATCAAACATGTTAACACAGGATCAACATTTCAATTCAGGGTCAGTCAGTGACGAGTAGATTTATAACAACAACAACAACAACAACAACAAAAGAAAAAAAAATTAAAGCCAGGTAACACTTGTCAAGCAGGAGTCAAACAACATAGAACAAGAGACGTTAACATGAGACTAAACATTTGCTTTCCTTCTTTTTCTAGCTGTCTTTGTCTCATCTTTTTCTCTCTCTATTGTTTTTGTGTCATTTTTTTCTTTGTTGCCTTTGTCACATCTTTCATTCTCTTTGCTATCTTTGTCTCATCTTTCTTTTTCTCTTCGCTGTCTTTGTCTCATTTTTTTCTTTGCTATCTTTGTCACATCTTTCTTTCTCTTTGCTGTCTTTGTCTCATCTTCTTTCTCTCTTCGCTGTCTTTGTCTCATCTTTCTTTTCTCTTCGCTGTCTTTGTCTCATCTTTTTTTTCTCTTTTGCTATCTTTGTCACATCTTTCTTTCTCTCTTCGCTGTCTTTGTCTCATCTTTCTTTTTCTCTTCGCTGTCTTGTGTCATCATCTTTTTTTTCTCTTTGCTATCTTTGTCACATCTTTCTTTCTCTTTGCTGTATTTGTCTCATCTTTCTTTCTCTTTGCTGTCTTTGTCTCATCTTTGTTTTTCTCTTCGCTGTATTGTATTCGTCTTCTTTCTTTCTCTTTGCTGTCTTTGCCTCATCTTTCTTTCTCTTTGCTGTCTTTGCCTCATCTTTCTTTCTCTTTGCTCTCTTTGTCTCCATCTTTCTTTTTCCTTCGCTGTCTTTATCTCATCTTTCTTTTTTTCGCTGTCTTTGCCTCATCTTTCTTTCTCTTTGCTGTCTTTGCCTCAATCTTTCTTTCTCTTTGCTCTCTTTGTCTCATCTTTCTTTTTCCCTTCGCTGTCTTTATCTCATCTTTCTTTTTCTTCGCTGTCTTTGCCTCATCTTTCTTTCTCTTTGCTGTCTTTGCCTCATCTTTCTTTCTCTTTGCTCTCTTTGTCTCATCTTTCTTTTTCTTCGCTGTCTTTGTCTCATCTTTCTTTTTCTCTTTGGTGATTTTTTGTCTCATCTTTCTTTCCCTTTGCTGTCTTTGTCTCATCTTTCTTTCTCTCTGCTGTCTTTGTGTCATCTTTCTTTCCCTTTGCTGTCTTGTCTCATCTTTCTTTCCCTTTCCTGTTTGTCTTAAACTTTCTTTGTCTTTGATCTCTTTGTCTCATCTTCTTTCTCCTCATGCTGTCTTTGCTCTTGTCTATTTCTTTCTCTCTCTTTGCGGTCTGTCTTTGTCTCATCTTTCTTTCTCTTTGCTGTCTTTGTCTCATCTTTTTTTCTCTTGTTGTCTTTGTCTCATCTTTCATCTCCCCCCCCCCCCCCTCCCCTTCAATGGCGTCATTCCCACACCTCTCACTCCGGCTCCTGTACACACAGCCACACCCAAAGCGCCACACACCTGTCCAGCTAAACGCCGACAACCCGCAGGGTGCCAAAACCCAGATCCACACGTCGCGACACCACGCACCAGAGGAGACACTGCACTGCTGCTGAGTCATTTCGACTGATGTTCAGTACATCCTGCTCGGATCCAACACAGGCTGAGTACCACGTGCTGAGCGTCCCTATTAACCCACACTGATTGAAGAGCTGTGGAGCCAGCATGAGGTGAGTTTGTCCACCTGGAGATCACCGCCACATGTCCAGCCAGCGACATTCCTTTGAACTGGTCGACACTGACCACTGGGATATGAACTCTCCCCCTCCCTCCACCTCCTACCCCCCCCCCCCCCCCACGGGCATGGACCTAGAGAGGAAGTGGACAACTGAGGTGACCAAGGGATGAAGCCATCAGGGGGAGGGGAGAGTTGTGTGTGGGGGGTGGGGGGTGGGGGGGGGTCGTCCTACATTGAAAGTGAGGATGACAAAAGAAGTGATTGTTTGGAGTTTTCATTCTGAATAGAAAAAAACTACATGACTGGGTTGCTCCATCGGGGGGTGGGGGTCGGGGAGGGGGAGGGGAGTGGAGGGGGATGGGGAGGGCGGGGGGAGGCACCTACGTTGAGGTGAGGATGAAAAAGATGATTGCGTTTTCATGTCTAACTCTGAGAATACAGATAGAGTTGTATATGCTCTTAAACTTCAATAATATTATTATATGAGGCTATATAGATATAGATAGATATATATACTTAATCATATATAGTATATATATATATATATATATTATATATGATATGAATAACCTAGAATGTCCAACAAACTCCGAGAGAAAATGCAGAGGCCTGTAGTAGTCGTCAGGAAATTCGTGCAGG
>JADBJO010026900.1:5000-17500 GCA_016801955.1 Conus betulinus | reverse complement strand
CACACGCAATATACCGATGCCGTGGGGTGGGAACGCAGCACATTCGTAACAACGTGTTCGAGAACTAGAATTCCGTGTTCAAACTTGGGGATGCGGTTACGTCGGCACAGAGGGGGGAAATTGGAACTGCATCCCCACAGACATACTTCACATCTGATCCGTCTTTGGTATCGGCTTTGAGGGGAAAAGAGCAAGTCTCAGGGACCGCAGAAAGACGAATGGCCAATTATGGTGACTCTTTTTTTTTTTTCCTTGGGGTCATGTCAATGTGCCCCCGTCTCATTGTGCCCCCGTCTCATTGTGCCCCCAAAATGCCGTCTCATTGTGCCCCCGTCTCATTGTGCCCCCGTCTCATTGTGTCCCCGTCTCATTGTGACCCAGTCTCATTGTGACCCCATCTCATTGTGCCCCCGTCTCATTGTGACCCCGCCTCCTTGTGACCCGGTCTCATTGTGACCCCGTCTATGACGACATGCTATGATGACATGATTCAATTCTTTAGGTAACAACGGACCTAAGTGCAAAATTTCATTAAATTCAATCAGCTCCCGTGGCGTAGTGGTTAGCGTCATGAGACAGGGGCACAATGAGACAAGGGCACAATGAGACGACACTGGGGGCACAATGAGACGGGGGCACAACGAGACGGGGGCACAATGAGACGACACTGGGGGCACAATGGACGGGGGCACAACGAGACGGGAGCACAATGAGACGGGGGCACAATGAGACGGGGGCACAATGAGACGACACTGGGGGCACAATGAGACGGGGGGGCACAATGAGACGGGGGCACATTGATACGTACCCCTCTCCTTCACTAAGCCTGTTGTGAACTTGCGGACAGAGCTGTTTTTGACAAATATTTGGATGGTGTGGGTTTTTTTTCCGGTCACGAAATCTGCAGTATGAACTATGTCGACTGTCTTGCTGGAAGGGAATGAAATGCTTGTGAATTAAGAATGCGAAAAACGTTGTTGTCACATTAGACCTACGGGTGACGCATTGATACATGTTGTTCCTCCATTTTTGTCCTGTGGTTGTCGGCTGTTGTAAGTAAGATTGAGAGCGAATCAGACTACAGTGTAGCTGAAAAGAATCAAATTTGAAATAAATGCACTACAGCGCAAAGCAACGTTTTTAATGAAGAGCAGAGAATGCTAGAAATAACGCGTGCATTTTTGACAAACTTATTTTCTTCAGACGTCGATGCGCTCAATTAACACGTTCAGTGAAGAAAACGCGCGCGCGCGGGCGCGCGCGCGCACGCACACGCACACGCGCACACACACACACACACACACACACACACACACACAGAGTTACGGTTGTGGTAGTAGACGTTACTATAGCTATGTTCAATTCGTCGGAGTAAATAGTCAACTCCACTGGGTAAGATTATTAGGTTTTAGAACGGCCGAGGCTTTCGTAGCATTTCGATACATTATTTTCTTATCAGTGCGTCCGTCCATTCATCATTTCTTTCTTTGTTCAATATTTCATGGAAGGAAAGGTTTTCGCTTGTCGTCTTCCCGAGTCGTGCTACCAAGAATGACCCTCCTTGGGGATGTTAAAGTCATGCACAACAGAGTAAGTAGTTTCGATGTCACTGAGAACCGATATCGTGGGAACCGGAAGCAAATTTCCCCGACGAATACTAGTTCATAGCTGTCCTGAACATCGCGGATGCGCAGTGGAGCCTGCTTGTCCCTCCTACAGTGGTCCCTGGAAGTCCGTATGCTTCCATGGAGATACTCTAAATCCGATTCTTGTCTTTGTTAAAAAGCTATCACTTTACCATGTAGTAATAAGAAGGAAGTTCTTCGTTACAGGACATTCTCAAAATCTGTTCCCCATCTGTTTAGCGCAGGCCTTCGACAGACACGAAGAAATCCTCCCAAGAGGAAATACTTACCTAATCCCTGACTCGGTAGGAGGCGAAGAGGTGTCCTGGAATGGAGGCTCCTTTGTTCCATCGCAGCAAGGGGTCGGGGGCGTTGTGAGTCCAGTGTGTGGCCAGGGTGGACGTCCAGGTATGGAGGGCCAGCAGTGCCCCACCTGTGGTCACAGTGAATGGTATCCAGGTGTGGAGGGTCAGCAGTGTCCCCCGTGTGGTCGCAGTGAAGGGTATCCAGGTGTGAGGGTCAGCAGTGTCCCCCGTGTGGTCACAGTGAAGGGTAACCAGGTGTGGAGGGTCAGCAGTGTCCCCCATGTGGTCATAGTGAAGGGTATCCAGGTGTGGAGGGTCAGCAGTGTCCCCCGTGTGGTCACAGTGAAGGGTATCCAGGTGTGGAGGGTCAGCGGTGTCCCCCGTGTGGTCACAGTGAGTGAATGGTATCCAGGTGTGGAGGGTCAGCAGTGTCCCCCGTGTGGCCACACTGTACAGTGTCTAGGTGCTGAAGGCCAGCGGTATCCTTTGTGTGGTCAGAGTGTATGGCGTCCAGGCGTGGAGAATCTGCAATGTCTCCAGTGCGGTCACAGTGAAGGGTATCCAGGTGTTGAGGGTCCGCAGCGTCCCCCATATGGCCAAAGTGTTTGCCATTCAGGTGTTGAGGGTCAGCAGCGTCCCCCACATGGCCAGAGTGTTTGCCGTTCAAGTTTTGAGGGTCAGCAGTACCCCCACATGGCCATAGTGTTTGTCGTTTAGATGTTGAGGGTCAGCAGTATCCCCCACATGGCCATAGTGTTTGTCGTTCAGGTGTTGAGGGTCAGCAGTATCCCCCACATGGCCATAGTGTTTGCCGTTCAGGTGTTGAGGGTCAGCAGTGTCCCCCATATGGCTACAGTGTTTGTCGTTCAGGTGTTGAGGGTCAGCAGTGTCTTCGTTATGATCAGAGTGTATGGTGTCAAGGTATTGAAGGCTCCCTGCATCCTCCTTGTGGCCAGACTGTATAGTGTCCAGGTGTTTGGACCCTACGGTGTCCCCTGTCAGACCAGACTGTATAGCGTCCAGGTGTTTGGACCCTATGGTGTCCCCTGTCAGACCAGACTGTAGAGTGTCAAAGCACAGAAGACCAGCAACGTTACCCATGCAGCCAGAGTGTATGGTGTCCATGCGTTGAGCAGTTCCAGTATCCCCCATATGGCCAGACTGTATGATATCCAGGTGTTGAAGACCTGCAATGACCCCTGAGTGGCCAGTCTGTATAGTGCCCAGGTGTTGAAGGACTGCAGTATCCCCCATGTAGCCAGACTGTTTGGTGTTCAGATGCTGAGGGGGCCAACAGTGTCCGACAGGTGGTCCGATTGTTTAGTGTCTAAGAGCCGAGGTCCCACAGTATTGCTTGTGTGGGCAGATTCTATGGAGTCCACGCGTTTATATTTTGCAGTGTTTCCCGTGTTGTGAGAATAAATGGCGTTCAGGTGTTTAAGTAGAACAGTATCCTCCGCGTGGTCACTGTATATCGTATCTAGGTGTTGATGATCAATGGTAGCTCCCATGTGGCCTGACTGTGTGGTACCCAGGTATTGAAGGCCCAGCAGTGTCTCCCGTGTGGTCAGAGCGCAAGGTGCCCAGATGCTGAGGACCAGCTGTGACTCCTGAGCTGCTAGAGTGTAATATGCCCAGGTGTTGAGGGCCGACAATGTTGTCCATGCGACTACAGTGTATGGCTTCCAGGTGTTGAGGCCCTGCAGTGACTCCTGTGTGATCAGAGCGCAAGGTGTCCAGGCGTTGAGGGGCCTTCACAGTCCGCAGTGTTGCCAGGCTGCATAGTGTCCCAGTGTTGAGAGATCACAGTGTCCCCTGTGTGGCCAGAATGTATGGAGTTCGGTTGTTGAGGGCCTGCAGTGTACACACTGAGGTCAGGGTGTATGGTGTTCAGGTGTTCAGGGCTTACAGCGTCCTCCAAGTGGCAGGGCAGTATGATGTCCAGTGGCTGAAAGCTGACAGTTTCCCATGAGTGGTTAGGCTGTATTGTGTCCTTTAGTTGAGGGCCGACAGTCTCCCCAGATTGTACAGCGTCCAGGTGTTGATGGCCAGCAGTGTTCCCTGCACAACCAGGGTGTGGGATGTTCCTGTGTTGAGGGTCAACAGTGACCCCCATGTGGCCGGGAGGTATGATGTCCAGGTGTGGAAGGGTGCAACGTCCCCCATGTGACTAGACTGTATACTGTTCAGGTGCTGATGGCCTTCAGTGTCCCCAGTGTGACTTGACTGTATAGTGTTCAAGTTTTGAGGGTCCGCGGTGTCCCGCGCATTGGCAGCGTGTATGGTGTCCGTGTACTGAGGGTTTGTAGTGTCCCTTGTGTTGTCAGACTGTATGGTGTCCAGGTGTTGAGGGCCCACAGTGTCCCCCTGTGTTGTCCGACTGCACGGTGTCTAGATGCTGAGGGCGCGCAGTGTCCCCTGTGTTGCCAAACTGTAAGGTGTCCAGGTGTTGAGGGCCCACAGTGTCCCCTGTGTTGTCAGACTGTATGATGTCCAGGTGTTGAAGGTCTGCAGTGTCCCCCTGGGTCACCAGACTGTATGGTGTCCAGGTGTTGAAAGTCTGCAGCATCCCCAGTGTGACCAGATTGTATGGTGTCCAGGTGTGAGGACCCGAAGTGTCCCCTGTGTGACCAGGCTGTGTGGTGTCTGAGTGTTTCTCCGCAGTGTCCCCTGTGTTGTCAGACTGTATGGTGTCCAGGTGTTGAGGACCTGCAGTGTCCCCCATGTGACCAGACTGTATGGTGTGTCCAGGTGTTGAGGACCTGCAGTGTCCCTCGTGTGACCAGACTGTATGGTGTCCAGGTGTTGAGGACCTGCAGTGTCCCTCGTGTGACCAGACTGTATGGTGTCCAGGTGTTGAGGACCTGCAGTGTCCCCCGTGTGACAAGACTGTATGGTGTCCAGTTGAGGACCTGCAGTGTCCCTCGTGTGACAAGACTGTATGGTGTCCAGGTGTTGAGGACCTGCAGTGTCCCTCGTGTGACCAGACTGTATGGTGTCCAGGTGTTGAGGACCTGCAGTGTCCCCCATGTGACGAGACTGTATGGTGTCCAGGTGTTGAAGGCCCGCAGTGTCCCCTGTGTTGTCAGACTGTATGGTGTTCAGGTGTTGAGGACCTGCAGTGTCCCCTGTGTGACAAGACTGTATGGTGTCCAGGTGTTGAGGACCTGCAGTGTCCCCTGTGTTGTCAGACTGTATGGTGTCCAGGTGTTGAGGACCTGCAGTGTCCCCCATGTGACAAGACTGTATGGTGTCCAGGTGTTGAGGACCTGCAGTGTCCCCTTTGTTGTCAGACTGTATGGTGTCCAGGTGGTGTTGAAGGCCTGCAGTGTCCCCTGTGTTGCCAAACTGTATGGTGTCCAGGTGTTGAGGACCCACACTGTTCCCTGTGTGACCAGACTGTATGGTGTTCAGGTGTTGAGGACCCTTGGTGTCCCCCGTGTTGTCAGACTGTATGGTGTTCAGGTGCTGAGGACCCTTGGTGTCCCCCATGTTGTCAGACTGTGTGGTGTCCAGGTGTTGAGGACCCTTGTGTCCCCCCCATGTTGTCAGACTGCGTGGGGTCCAGGTACTGAGGGCCCTTGGTGTCCCCCATGTTGTCAGACTGTGTGGTGTCCAGGTGTTGAGGACCCTTGGAGTTCCCCATGTTGTCAGACTGCGTGGGGTTCAGGTCTTGAGAGCCCTCGGTGTTCCCCATGTAGCCGACGAGTACGACAGTGGGTATCGACGAGAGATAAAGGATCTGGTGAAGATGACCAGAGCTGTCCAGACACAGCCACACCTCAGCACCAGGCGGTCGTCTTCCCCCATGACCAATGTGCCATAGACGTCATCTGTGTGGAAGAAAGAGTAGCGAATTGATGGACTTATTACCGTAGTTTTTCGTACATTTTTTAGCCTCTTGTTACTGGTTTTTTTTTTATTTTTTAAACCTATCCTTTTCTACTTCTTGTTACTGTATAGTCTTTCCTCCGCTTTCTATCCTTCCCCATTTATTACTGCAGATTTTCCTCATCTCTCTTACCCCTTTCTGCTTGATACTCTAGTTGTTTTTGTTTTTTTCACTGTAGCTTCTTTTCTCATGCTTCCTACCCTTTTCTACTCGCAGTGTTTTCCATGTTCATAGGCTTTTTCTACTTGTTAGTGTAGCGTTTTCCATGTTCATAGGCTTTTCTACTTGTTAGTGTAGCGTTTTCTATGTTCATAGGCTTTTTCTATTTGTTAGTATAGTGTTTTCCATGTTCAAAGGCTTTTTTCTACTTGTTAGTGTAGCGTTTTCTATGTTCATAGGCTTTTTCTACTTGTTAGTGTAGCGTTTTTTCATGTTCACAGGCTTTTTCTACTTGTTAGTGTAGTGTTTTCCAGTTCACACACGCTTTTCTACTTGTTAGTGTAGCGTTTTCTATGTTCATAGGCTTTTTCTCTTTGTTAGTGTAGTGTTTTTTTCCATGTTCAAAGGCTTTTTCTACATGTTAGTGAAGCGTTTTCCATGTTCACATGCTTTTTCTACTTGTTAGTGTAGTGTTTTCCATGTTCATAGGCTTTTTCTACTTGTTAGTGTAGTGTTTTCCATGTTCATAGGCTTTTTCGACTTGTTAGTGTAGTGTTTTCCATGTTCACATGCTTTTTCTACATGTTAGTGTAGCGTTTTCCATGTTCACACGCTTTTTTTTTTCACTTGTTAGTGTAGCGTTTTCCATGTTCAAAGGCTTTTTCTACTTGTTAGTGTAGTGTTTTCCATGTTCACAGGCTTTTTCTACTTGTCAGTGTAATGTTTTCCATGTTTCAAAGGCTTTTTCTACTTGTTAGAGTAGTGTAGTGTTTTCCATGTTCACACGCTTTTCCTACTTGTAAGTGTAGTGTTTTCCATGTTTCACACGCTTTTTCTACTTGTAAGTGTAGTGTTTTCCCATGTTCACACACGCTTCTTCTACTTGTTAGTGTAGCGTTTCCCATGTTCAAAGGCTTTTTCTACTGGTTAGTGTAGCGTTTTCCCATGTTCATAGGCTTTTTCTACTACATGTACTGTAGCGGTTTCCATGTGCACAGGCTTTTTCTGCTTGTTAGTGTAGCGTTTTCCATGTTCATAGGCTTTTTCTACTTGTTAGTATAGTGTTTTCCATGTTTACAGGCTTTTTCTACTTGTTAGTGTAGCGTTTTCCATGTTCACACGCTTTTCCTACTTATTAGTGAGCGTTTTCGTTTTCCATGTTCATAGGCTTTTTCTACTTATTAGTGTAGTGTTTTTCCATGTTCACATGCTTTTTCTACTTGTCAGTGTAGTGTTTTCCATGTTCACACGCTTTTTCTACTTATTAGTGAAGCGTTTTCCATGTTCATAGGCTGTTTCTACTCGTTAGTGTAGCCTTTTCTATGTTCAAAGGCTTTTTCTACATGTTAGTGTAGCGTTTCCCATGTTCATAGGCTTTTTCTACTTGTTTGTGTAGCATTTTCCATGTTCATAGGCTTTTTTACTACTTGTTAGTGTGGCGTTTTCCATGTTCATAGGCTTTTTCTACTTGTTAGTGTAGTGTTTTCCATGTTCATAGGCCTTTCCTACTTGTTAGTGTAGTGTTTTCCATGTTCATAGGCTTTTTCTACTTGTTAGTGTAGTGTTTTCCATGATCATAGGCTTTTTCTTCTTGTAACTGTAGTCTTCACCAGGTTTCCTATTCTTTTCTACATGCTGTGGTTTCTTATACAATATTTTTTTTCCCACACACTACCAACCCTTTCTACCCATAGCCGCTGTTTTCTTTTCCACATCTACTACTCATTTTTACGTAGCGTAGTTTCCCCCGCATTTCAATCGTCTTCTACATACCCTTTTCTCACCTTCTAAATACCGCCCCCCCCCCTTCCCCCTCCTCTATCCCCCCGACCTCCCCTCCAGTAGGCACACCAAGTCCGTCTAATAACAGTGTCCATGAACTTGCTGATGCTGCTGACTTTTCACAAAAAACGCGCTGTAGATTGCCCAGCGTTTGCTGCCCTTTTCTGTTCATTGTTAATCATTCTCCCCGCGTATCTACCGACTTCTATATACCTCCCCTCCTCCCCTCCCCCCTCCCGCTCCCCCGCCCTCGGCCCCTTCCTTCCCCCCCCCCCCCCCCCCACCCCACCCCCACCCTTCCTTTCTCATCTCCAGAGGGCACAGGAGTCTAGTAACAGTCCCTATCAACTTGGTGACACCGATGATTTGATACACTAACTAACTTGCCGACACCGATCATTTGACACACTAACTAACTTGCTGACACCGATCATTTGACACACTAACTAACTTGCTGACACCGATCATTTGACACACTAACTAACTTGCTGACACCGATCATTTGACACACTAACTAACTTGCTGACACCGATCATTTGCACACTAACTAACTTGCTCACACCGATGATTTGACACAGTAACTAACTTGCTGACACCGATCATTTGACACACTAACTAACTTGCTGACACCGATCATTTGACACACTAACTTGCTGACACCGATCATTTGACACACTAACTAACTTGAACTAACTTGCTCACACCGATCATTTGACACACAAATTTGCTAACACGATGATTTGACACACTAACTAACTTTCTAACACTGATGATTTGACACACAAACTAACTTGCCAACACCGATCATTTAACACCCAACTAACTTGCTGACACTGATAATATGACACACAAAACTAACTTGCTGACTCCGATGATTTGACACACAAATTCGTCATGGGCATTGATCTGGAGACGAAATCGAAACTGAAGCCACCACGAAAAAACGGGGCACCGAGGGGCACAGAAGTTGACCCTTTTCATGACTGCTAGTCAGTCTGAGGATGACGGTTTATTCTTTATTATCAATGATCTGATTTGAAATAATACTGGCTTTACCCATTCTGTCATTAACGCCCTTCCCCTCTACCCCCTTTAACATATACATCTGTCTGCCAGTCTGTAATGTGTTGATGTGCGTTTAGATAGACAGCCTGATGGACACAGACAGGCAGGGAGGTTTGTAGAAAGGCGGATAGGTAGCATGTAGGTTGGTAGATAGGTAGGTAGGTAGCATGAAGGTAGGTAGATAGGCAGACAGACAGTCAGGCAAATGAATACCCTTGTGCTATTAGTACCACCCCATTCCGACTGACATCACTTGCTCCCGGTGTGGGGGGTTAAAGATAAAGCAAGGCTTATAGCAATGGGGGAAAGTGAATGTCAGAGTCTCCTTATGTTTGGTCCCAAAATAGAGGAGGCGCTGAATTCCTTGCTTTAATCATTTATAGACAGACAGTTTCATGCACGCATACATATCAAAAGCTGGCCCTAACGTTTTCTGTCTCGACAGAAAGGGCGGTGCACTCGTCTACCACCACAGAAATGCTAAGTCCCTTTTAAGAATTACCTGAGCTTAGAGAAAAGGGACACGAAGGAATAAAAAAAAAAAAAAAGGTTTCCAGAAACCTTCAAAAGACGGTAGGAAAAGACTTCTTAAGAAAGAGACAGGAGAAAGAACTCTTTGGAAGGAAGTCGAAGAAATACATCCTGATAAGGAGAAACGAAACAGATCTTTTTAACAGTTAGGAGAAAGACTTACTGGGATGGATGATGAAGGGAGAAAGACTTCTTGGAAAGAGAAGGGAGAAAAAAACTTCTCAGGAAAGAGGAAGGAAAAAGATTTGCTGAGAAGGAGACAAGGGAAAGATCTTTTGCTTGGGAAAGAGGAAGGAGAAAGGCAGCTTGGGAAGGAGGTAGGAGAAATAAGATCCGACTTGTTGGGAAGGAGGTAGGAGAAATAAGATCCGACTTGTTGGGAAGGAGGTAGGAGAAATAAGATCCGATCTTTCTTGGGAAGGAGGTAGGAGAAATAAGATCCGACTTCTTGGGAAGGAGGTAGGAGAAATAAGATCGACTTCTTGGGAAGGAGGTAGGAGAAATAAATCCGACTTCTTGGGAAGGAGGTGGGAGATCCGACTTTGTTGGGAAGCAGGTGGGAGATCTGACTTCTTGGGAAAGAGGTGGGGGAGATCCGACTTGTTGGGAAGGAGGTGGGAGATCCGACTTGTTGGGAAGGAGGTGGGAGATCCGACTTGTTGGGAAGGAGGTGGGAGATCCGACTTGTTGGGAAGGAGGTGGGAGATCCGACTTCTTGGGAAGGAGGTGGGAGATCCGACTTCTTGGGAAGGAGGTGGGAGGTCCGACTTGTTGGGAAGGAGGTGGGAGATCCGACTTGTTGGGAAGGAGGTAGGAGATCCGACTTCCTGGGAAGGAGGTGGGAGATCCGACTTGTTGGGAAGGAGGTGGGAGATCCGACTTGTTGGGAAGGAGGTGGGAGATCCGACTTGTTGGGAAGGAGGTGGGAGATCCGACTTGTTGGGAAGGAGGTGGGCGATCCGACTTGTTGGGAAGGAGGTGGGAGATCCGACTTGTTGGGAAGGAGGTGGGAGATCCGACTTGTTGGGAAGGAGGGTGGGCGATCCGACTTCTTGGGAAGGAGGTGGGAGATCCGACTTGTTGGGAAGGAGGTGGGAGATCCGACTTGTTGGGAAGGAGGTACGAGATCTGACTTGTTGGGAAGGAGGTGGGAGATCCGACTTGTTGGGAAGCAGGTGGGAGATCCGACTTGTTGGGAAGCAGGTGGGAGATCCGACTTGTTGGGAAGGAGGTGGGAGATCCGACTTCTTGGGAAGGAGTGGGAGATCCGACTTCTTGGGAAGGAGGTGGGAGATCCGACTTCTTGGGAAGAAGGGAGATCCGACTTGTTGGGAAGGAGGTGGGAGATCCGACTTGTTGGGAAGGAGGTGGGAGATCCGACTTCTTGGGAAGAAGGGAGATCCGACTTGTTGGGAAGGAGGTGGGAGATCCGACTTGTTGGGAAGGAGGTGGGAGATCCGACTTCTTGGGAAGAAGGGAGATCCGACTTCTTGGGAAGCAGGTGGGAGGTCCGACTTCTTGGGAAGGAGGTGGGAGATCCGACTTCTTGGGAAGAAGGGAGATCCGACTTGTTGGGAAGGAGGTGGGAGATCCGACTTGTTGGGAAGGAGGTGGGAGATCCGACTTGTTGGGAAGGAGGTGGGAGATCCGACTTCTTGGGAAGAAGGGAGATCCGACTTGTTGGGAAGGAGGTGGGAGATCCGACTTGTTGGAAAGGAGGTGGGAGGTCCGACTTCTTGGGAAGCAGGTGGGAGGTCCGACTTCTTGGGAAGCAGGTGGGAGATCCGACTTCTTGGGAGAAGGTGGGAGATCCGACTTGTTGGGAAGGAGGTGGGAGGTCCGACTTCTTGGGAAGGAGGTGGGAGATCCGACTTCTTGGGAAGAAGGTGGGAGATCCGACTTCTTGGGAAGGAGGTGGGAGGTCCGACTTCTTAGGAAGAAGGTAGGAGATCCGACTTCTTGGGAAGGAGGTGGGAGATCAGACTTCTTGGGAAGAAGGTCGGAGATCCGACTTCTTGGGAAGGGGGTGTGAGATCCGACTTGTTGGAAAGGAGGTGGAGAGATCCGACTTCTTGGGAAGGAGGGTGGGGGATCCGACTTGTTGGGAAGAGGTGGGAGATCCGACTTGTTGGAAAGGAGGTGGGAGATCCGACTTCTTGGGAAGGAGGTGGGAGATCCGACTTCTTCGAAAAGGAGGTGGGAGATCCGACTTCTTGGGAAGGAGGGGGGAGATCCGACTTCTTGGAAAGGAGGTGGGAGATCCGACTTCTTGGAAAGGAGGTGGGAGATCCGACTTCTTGGAAGGAGGTGGGAGATCCGACTTCTTGGGAAGGAGGTGGGAGATCCGACTTCTCGAGTAGAAGGTAGGTGACAGAATACCTCGGCAGGAGGTAGGAAAAAGAATTCTTGGAAAGGAGGAGAGAGATTTTTTTTTTAAATTTGCGAAGGAAGCAAGAGAAGGATGCACAGTGGAGGATGCAGGAAAAAGATTATTTTCGGGGAGATAAAATGACTTCTTCGGAAGGAAAAAGGGGGAAAGAACGACTGTGAAGGAGGAAAGAGCAAAAAAAAAAAAATCGTAGTGTAGGATACATTGGGAAAATTATAAAGGGGGAGGTAAGCGATTTTTGGGGAAGGAGGGAGGAGAAAAGAATGGTGGTGAAGGCTGCAGGTGACATGGTTCTTGGGCAGGAGGCAGAAAAAACCATTTCTTGTGAAGGAGCAAAGTGAAAGAATTGTTGAGGAGGAAGTGCGAAACAGACTCCCTGGGGAAGGTGGTAGGAGACGTTATTTCTTGCGAAGGCGGTAGGTCGAAAGAATTGAAGTGTTTCCCCTACACTCAAGAGAAGTTCGTTTATATACTAAGCACTTTTCCACTCACACACACACATGCACTCTACCTTACCTGGTCAGTCCAGACTCTGGCTTTGGGGTTTCGTCAGGATTCTTACCCAAGCTCTTCACAGGCATGAACTACCAAGTAAGGTCTGTCACACACAGTCACTGTCCCTCTGTCAGTGTCCGGGCCCAGCAGTGAAACTGTCGAAGCCGTCCTAGCCGTTGAAACCGTCTACGGCTGTACTGTCGCAGTGCCAGGGCTAAACTGTCTCCTGTTAACTGGAGGCCCTAGCACTGGTCTGT
>JADBJO010026899.1:7500-21987 GCA_016801955.1 Conus betulinus | reverse complement strand
AAACTAAAACAATCATCAGGTAGGACATCCTAGGAAAAAAGCTCACGGAGTCCTCTGTGTATGGTATGATCATCGCGTAAGTCCAAAACACTTTATAGAAGAACATGTTTTATAATGAGAGGTACATTACGCTAACCACCGCACCATATGTAGATCCCAAGTCTATAAGAACATGTGCTATAGTGGCGCGCTACATCACGTGGAATGCACCCACAGAGCTTTTTCACCTTTCCTAACACACGGGTGGGTGTGTAAGAAAAGGAGCAGACTGCCTGCAAACGACTCAAGAAGTTCAACGGGCAAGAATGAGCTGGGTGTGCCAAGGACTCGGACGTGCAAGACTGGGGCCACACGTACATGTTTCATTCACTGCGAGAGAGGAACTTTGATAACTGAACTTCTCTGCCAAACCTACCAGGGTTTCTGTGGAGACCTTCTGTTCCTCGCTGATGCCGTAAACTGGTTCGGAAAGAAGTAAACGCAGAACTCCAATCATATTATTTTTGTCAGCTTGCCCTGCCAGCCCTGATACGGCCCTTTGCGGTCGGCTGGGCTATAAGCAACATTACCTTACCTTACCTTGCCGGCCCCATCCACTCATATACCACCAGACCCCACATAGTTCACCTGTCTTCATTTTGAGGCCCCCTTTATGCCCTGGATCTGTTCTGTTCTGGTGCCTCCGTGACGGTTCCTATCCCCTCCCTTTCTTCCACTGTTTCTCTTCCACATCATTAGTTACCGTCCCCTTCAAACAAAAAGCGAAGCTCGACTCAGTGTGTTTTTATGGCCGTCAGCGGCCCCCGCGACTTGCCATTAGGACACACGTAACTCCCCCAAGTCGTTTTCGTTAATCGCTCCACCCCACTCCCACTCCCACCCCCCCCCCCCTTCCCCTACCTTTCAGGTGGCACTTGCGCCATTAGTTCCATGAAATATTCATGAAGTGGTGTTGCTACGTGAGGCAGGCGGGGGTCGGGGTCGGGGTCGGGGGTGGGTGGGTGGGGGGGGAGTGGGAGGTGGGATGTGATGCCAGGCTTACCATTTCACGGAGAACCCAAACAAGGACTCCACGCATGGCGACAGGGAAGAAAAGAGCAACGATTAAGGTACCCTCATGCGGTCACAGTGATCTAACTTCATAACCTCGGCACACGAGCGCCCCTCCGCGAACCGGGCAGCCGGCCACCATATTAACATAATTCCGGGCAATAATCCGTTAAACTAAACACGGGGCCAAGCCTTATTCAAACACATCTGAAGCACCAATTGTCTGCAGCAGGAGTCGTGTCCCCTACCGACCCTTTTTTTTTTCCCCCTTTTCTTTCATTTCTTCCAAACTTTTTTGTTGTTGTTTTTTAATGTACGGACCGCAGAGAATGGGCTTGTGAAACAACCATTGGCGGGTAATTCATGTCGATCTTTTCATCGGGACCTACCACAATAGCACCGTGTTCCGGTCACCCTTGAGGTGTATTTAACACGGCTGTGTCAAGCCCGGCCACCAGGGGGAGCTTGGGGGGGGGGGGGGGGGGGGAGGGGACCCAGGCCTCTCCACTCCCCAGCGCACACGCGCGCGCCGCCGCGTGCATGCCCGCTGATGCTGGTAGAGGGAGAGGTGGGGGGGAGCGGCGACGTGGATGAGCCACCAGCCGCCCCATTTGCAATTACCGCCCGCACAACAGCACGTGTCGTCGCTGGAGCCGGCTCCGTGGCAGAGGGGACGCAAATGAGGTCTCGGTTCACGTGGGGGACATCATTAGAAAATCGACCAATGACAAGCAGCAGGCTTTTCAGCCCGGGGCGGCCGTTATATCTGGGAATCAGAAACCAATAATTAATAGGCAGGCAAAACAGCGCGTTTTCGACAAGCCGCTTGCCTCTTTCTCTTCTCCGGAGGAGCGCAAGCAAAGAGCAACACACTTTTGCTGGACTAAAGAAGAGAGGCATGTGGGTGATCGGGTGGTGGTGTGGTGGTGGTGGTGGTGTTGACAGTGTGTGTGTGTGTGTGTTGTGCGTGTGCGTGTGGTGTGGTGTGTGTGTGTGTGTGTGTGGTGTGTGTGTGTGTGTGTGGGTGTGTGTGAGTGTGTGTGTGGTTGTGTGTGTGTGTGTTTGTGTGTGTGTGTGTGTGTGCGTGCGTGCGTACGTACGTACCGTACGTACGTACGCGTGCATGCGTGCGCGCGCGCTGTGTGTGTGTGTGTGTGTGTGTGTGTGTGTGTAAAAGAAAGCCGGGCAGGCACCAACTCTGCGGGTGGTTGGTCGGATTCAAAAGACCCACAGTTCAAGTTTGCAGCCGTAGCTGCAGCAGGAGACTATTGCTTTTTTTTCTTCAATTTTCCCCCCCTCTTTTCTTCTTGCCTTTCCTAAACACCCCTGCCATTCCTCTTTTGAGGCTCTAGTCTCATAATAACATACTGAAACGACTCGGTTCCAAACTGCAGAACCCCCTCCTCCCCCCCCCCAGGTCCCCCCTTCTTTTCCCCCAACTCTCTCTCCTCCCCCCCCCCACCCATCCCCTATACCTCCCCACGACAACTTTAGGCAATTTGGGGGTAGGGGGGGGGGGGTGGGGGGGGCACATCCCTCCCCCCCTACTCTACCCACTCGCCACCCCTGGCCCTTCCCTTGTCCTCCCTGTCTCCCCCCCCCCCCCCTCCCCCCTCCCCCTCCCGTCTGTTTCGCTAAAATCAATTTTCTTTCTTGAAACAAAAAGGGAAGTCTTTAAGTGTTCAAGTGCAACCCTGCTCCCCCTCCTGTTGCAGAACTGTTCAAAGGCGAGGATGGCGTCACCACTTCTCAGTTTGCGGTGAAGAATGGGGGGAGGGGGGGGGGTGACGGGGCGAAGGGGAGGGTGCGAAGAGGAGGTGCGTGGGGGTGGGGTGGCGTGGGGGGATGGGGGGGGGGGGGGGCAGGAGACAAAGTTCCATGAAAGTTTGATTTATTTCCAATGAGCTAACAAGCACTGTGAGTCAACCCGCTCCGGTTTCCAGCGTTGTAGTTCGTTGGCTGTTCATCTCTTCAGCCAGCCAGCACCTGCTTTGACTCGGTGTGTTTGTTTCGCTGGCACCAGAACTGAACAGTCCTCATCGATCGTCGACCTTTTGCAACACAGATGAACTGGATCACCTCTTCAAGCACAAAACGGCCCGTGAAATTTATAGGATAATGTAACAAAGGGAGAAAAAAAGGGGGGTGGGGGTCGGGTGGGGCTGAGTGTGTGTGTGTGTGTGTGTGTGTGGGGGGGGTATAGGGGAGGCGGAAAGAGAATGAAAGACCACAACTGACCGGTGAAGCAGAGTCGGAGATCTCTCTCTCTCTCTCTCTCTCTCTCTCTCTCTCTCTCTCTCATCTCTCTCTCCTCTCTCTCTCTGTTTGTGTAAAGACAAACGACTTCTACCCATTTTCCTGCTACAGATTTAGTCGTCTATATTTTTCCTTAATTTCTCTCTACTGCCTCCCTGTATGGAGTCACACTAGCTTCAAAACTCATAATACCTGTTTTCCCCTCAGGAAAACCACATCTTCTTCCTGAGGATAACGGGGGGTTTGGTATTATCCCTGAGAATAGCATCCGTTTTTTTGCCTTTTCATCAACCAAGATCACAAGTGCTGTCACAATTTCCCTCGAGAATGCAATGATTATGAGTGTTTCCTCCATTTTCCGCTGGGGAAAAACACATTATCCGTAGGGAAAAGAAGAGAAATAGGAACACGGCCCTCGGGACTCTTGGGATCACGCTATCTCCGTATTTTGCCGAAACAGCGTCTTAAGCCATGAAAATGCCTGTTTTTCTGAGGAAAACTGGGATGACAATTATCATCCCAAGGAAATTACGGACAAAATTATTGCCATTCCTCAGAACCCCTCTGGATTACAACCATTTTCCCTATTTTGCCGAAATAACGTCTTAAGCCGTGATAATTCCTGTTTTCTTAAGAAATCAAGGATAACAATTATCATCCGAAAGAAAACTGGTAAAAAAAAAAAAAATGATTGTGATCGTCAGAGAAAACAGGGAAAACAGTTATTATGCTCAGGAAGCAGAGGAAAAAAAAACAGGCGTGATCCCTAGGGGGAAAAAAGTTCTGAGCTTCCGGACAACAGTTGCTTTCCCCTTTTTCCCCCCACTTTTTCCCTCGAGGAATATAGTTGGAAATGAAATGAGGCAGGGAACAGTAAAAAACAATAAACACAGTAAACAAGTGGGGTAACTTTTTGCTCCCATAAGAAAACCTAACACAGAGTAACTTTTTATTCAAGATTGGCACAGCCTTTTAAACTTGAATAAAGTCAGACAAATACAAAGACGAACAATCTAATAGTGGGGGAAAAAAACAAGCGCGGGCCAACAACTCAACTGTCTTCATAGTAATGACGTGGCAAAGAATTGGACTTGGGGGGGGGGGGGGGGGGGGGGGGTGGGGGGGGGGGGGGGGGGGGGTTGAGAGATGGAGAAACTAGGAACATGAAAATTAAGAAAATAGTTGTTGAGCCAAGAAAAACAACAATGTTATTGCTTTTTGATGCCAATACGTTCCCATACACCTTCCCCACCCGTCTTCCCTCCAGTTGTGCGTCTCCTACCCGTCTCCTCTCCTTTTTCCTCTGTCCTCTGCTCTCTCCAGCTCCCCTCCATCCCTTCCTTTGTTTAAGATAAAAACTGAACAATTGTTTTCTGGGTTGTCTGCCTACCCCGACCCCATTCCACCCAACAGTGCCCCCCCCCCCCCCCCCGTCTCTCTTTTTTAGGGCTGAACAAAATATTGCAGTGTGTAACCTGTCATCCATACCAACGGCCAAACTGGCCTTCTCCGCCGAAAGTACCCGATGGGGTTTTACATGTGTGCAAAATGTTACGCGTGCGTTCACACACACGGAGTCTCGGCTTATAGTTTCATTCGACGGACTCTTTGGGAAATGGAGTCAGTACTTATGTTAACTCCGAGGGGGGGGAAAAAAAAACCCCTGTACCGAAACGGCCTTGCGGAGATTCGAGCCCGCACTCCTAGAATCACCAAGACTACGAGTCCGGCGCTTTACCAACCGAGCTACTCCGGCCTCAACGAGGTTTGTAGCCAGTGCATTCCTTTACGTTGTCCCGGACCTTCTGTGGCCAAAAGGTGTCAGTAGTCAGGAGTGGTCAGCTCTGCTGTTTACTAACACAAGCATTGTCAGCATGAAGAGAAAGTCCTGCTGGCAGTAGGAAAGAGTGCGACCTTGGTCCCTCATCAAAGGACATGTCAAACAATGTGTCCAAATCTTGGCTGAGTCTTGAGTTATGCTGGCTTCACCTGTCGCAGCATATTCCTTTCTGCAATGATCTGGCATCTCGCCTCATTGTCTCCCCCTTTTCATTTCTCCACTGCTGCTTCTTGCCCCTTTCCAACTCCTTCTGCACTGAACAAAGTGTAATGTTCAGTTTTCTGTGCTGACTCCCCAGAACGTCTCTCCTACCAACTGAATGCAGCATTGGCCTATTCCTCAACTCCATCACCTCATCCATCCTCGCTCCCTCCCCTTTTCATTTATTTATTGCACGGGGGAGAAAAAAAAAACCAAGCATACCCCATATTCTTTCAGGTTCAGCAAAGTTTCAGGACCTCACTCCTACTGCCAAGATAAACAAAACAGGTACCCCTCTCCCCCTGTGTTCAGTATTGTGTCCCGAAACAAACATATTTGTATGGCTAGCATTTCATCTGAAATGGGTATGTTGCATGACATAGGAAGACAGAGGGAAAAAGGCGAAAAAAAAAAAAAAAAACAGAACAAGTAGGAAACAATACAAACTGGGTATCAACACTTACAACTATATTCATTTTTTTTTCCACAGACTTGAAATTTAGCAGTGTTAATCACGGTACCTAATAATCATAATGAAATGTGCTGCTAAAGATGTAAGCACTCCTTCATCTTTGTGTCCATCTATCAATAGTCTTGGTGACGTGTTGTACATTTTATTTCAAAGTCACATGTGGATACATGAGAGGGGGTATGACCTCAGGGTGACCTCCGTAGTCGATTAGGTGATAAATAGCATGATAAGAACACACACACACACGCACACACGCACACACACACACACACACACACACACACACCACATGCACACACACACACACACACACGCACACACACACACACACACACACACACACACACACACACACACACACAACACACACCACACACACACACACACACACGAACTTATTATTGAGTACCTGTAAACACACACACATACATACGCGCGAGCGCGCGCAAGCGCCAAACACACAGACACACGCACACTGTTAGTTTCTATGCATGTCTTACATCCCTTCAAATAAACAAAGTAAATGAAACACGAAGGCACACAAGGCACGCACACACACAACAGACATACAGACACACACACGTACACACACACACAGACACACACACACACCACCACACACACACACACACACACACACACACACACACACACACACACCACACAAACAACACACACACGTGCACGCACGTACGCATGTACGCATTCAGAGAGAGAAGAGAGAGAAGAGTGAGAGCAGGATGGGCGACGAGAGAGAGGAGGGAAGGGCCCAGTTTTAGAGTGTCTGTGGGATTGACTAGGAGCGGAGAAGAGGAGAGAGGGAGGAGGTGGAGAGACAGGGTAGGGAGGGAGAGGGGAGGATGGATGAGGAGGAAGAGGGGAGAGAAAGGGTTGAGAGAGGAGAGGAGAGAGGGGAGAGGAGAGGAAGAGAGGGAGAAAGACCTGAGATGAGAGACGAGAGAGAGCGAGAGAAGAGAGAGCGAGGGAGGAAACAGAGGGGAGGAGGGACGGGACAAGAGAAGACGAGACAGAGAAGAGGGCTCAGGAGAGATCAGATTTATGTTTTGTCTTGTGGAATTGAGGGAGAGAGGAGAGAGCGAGAGAGAGAAGTGGCCCAGTATATGTGGAGAGATAGATTCGAGGATGGACGGAGTTTAGTCTAGGGAGAGAAGACCGGAGGGGAGGAGAGAGAGAGATGAGAGAGTGACGGAGGAGAGACCGACCACGAGGAGAGAGCGAGAGACGAGATGAGAGAGGAGAGAGAGCTGGCAAGTAACTGTTGGAGATTGAGGAAAGGGATGTAGAGGAGACGAGAAGGAGAATGGGATGAGGGTAGGGAGGTGTTTGAGGAGAGGAGGGAGAGGGAGAGAGAGAGAGAGAGGAGAGAGAGAGATGAGGAGAGAGAGAGGAGAAGGAGGAGGAGATGAGAGAGGGGGAGCGAGAGAGATGAAGATGAGAGAGAGAGAAGAGAGATGGCAGTAGTAACTGTGAGATGAGGAGAGAGAGAGAGAGATGGAGAGAGAGAGAGTGAGAGGAGACTGAGAGACGCTTGAAGAGAAGAGAGAGAGGAGAGCGAGCTACACAAATTTATGACCCTGGCAAACGAGGTTTACGATTACGCAGTCAAGATGTTCATAGGCCTATGTCAGCAGCTGGGCAAGTCGAGGCATATTAAACCCACCGTGTTACGAGGCTCTACACATAGTGGAGGGGCTTCCACGCACCCCCACCAGTCCACACAACACTAGATACCACACCTCACAGCACCCCCCAGTTACATCCCTACTCCATCTCCCCCTCCTGCCTACTCCTTTATTACCTCCGTTCCCTCACCTCTCCATCAATACCGTTCTTTACACCATCCTCGTCACACAAACAACACACACAAAAACTTATTATTTTTTTTTACCACAACAACAAATCACACCACACCACATTTCATCAGCCACGCACGCACCACACACACCACACCCACACCCACACACACAACACCCACACACACACACACCACACACGCACACTTACGCAAACCACAAACACACACCTCGGCGCCGCTGCACACACATGAGAGAGAGGAGGAGAGGCGAGAGAGAGAGCTTCGAGAGAGAGCTGAAGCCCGAGAGGAGAGAGTGGAAGGAGAGAGAGAAAGAGAGAGAGAGAGAGAGAAGGATTTCTTGGGGTAACCAAACAATTAAACCAACATTTAAATTTCATGATCATTTTAACCAGGTCAGCCAAGCTCCGATTATAACATTCTGTCGCGGTTTTTGAAACTGAAATATAATTCCTTGTTGAGAGTTAAGGGGAAGGGGGAGTGGGGTGGGCTTGGAGGAGGAGGCGGAGGTGGGAAGAGCAGTGTTTAGAAGGGGTGTGAGGAAAGAGGACAGAGGGGGAGGGGGGTGAGGGTGGTGGGGTCGTGACGTGAAGACTATCGTCAACACATAAGAGAGAGAGAGAGAGAGAGAGAGATAGAGGGGAGAGATTCGGGGAGAGAGAGAGAGAGAGAGAGAGAGAGACTGGTGGTTGGGACCTGCTATCAAGAACACTCACCAGCAGCAGGTGACCCGCAAATGTGCACCGCGCTATTGCCCCCAATAGGCAAAGAATGTTCCCGGTGCTTTGAAACACAGCCCTGGGATTTTTTTTTTTAATGTTTTCTTGTTTGACCCCCCACCCCCCCCCCCTAATCCTCCAAACTGTAAAACGAGAAGTTTACGGCTACTAAAACGGCACCTCGTGGTTGAGTGAAAACACGTCCGCAGCGAATGATTGTGCATGCACTCTTTCTCCTCTCTCTCTCTCCTTCATGCTTGTGAAACATTAAATTCAATTGTTTCCGATTTGCAAAATTATGCGAGGTTTTTTTTTTAAAGATCAAGGAGAATGACTATGGTAAGGAAGTAAAAACAATGGCTCGCAGAGGGGTCTGGGGCCGACGAGGAAGGTGAAGGGGTGAGGGATAAATTAAGATGAAGAGAGAGAAATTAATGACATGTTATTTCTGATCGGCATAATGTTTTTTTTTCTTCTCGGGTACGACTATGGAGTCGGCGTGTGGGGGGCCCGAATAGCTCAGTTGGTAGAGTGCCGGACTCGTATCCAAGTGTTGCGGGTTCGAATCTCCGACGGGCCGTTTCGGTACAGAGGGATTTTACCCTCGGAGTTAACATTGGTTCTGACTCCATTTCCCATACAGTCCTTCGAAGGAGACTATAAACCGAGGTTCCGTGTGTCAACGCACGACATAACATCTTGCACACACGTAAAATCCCATCACCAACTTTCGGAAGAGAAGGCCAGTTTGGCCGTTGGTATGGAAGACACGTTACACATAGCATGCACCTTCCCCGAAGATGGAGTATGGCTGCCTTAATGGCGGGATAAAAAAAAACACGGTCATACACACAAAAAACTCCACTCCCTTTATTGGGTAGATGGGATTAATACTTGTCTGTCCGTATAGGGAGTGTTCGCAGGAGTATCAGCCTACGTACGCAGAAGAAGAAGAATCGGTGCGTTATTTTTTCCCCCATTTTCCTTTTTTTTTTTTTCCCTTTTTTTTTTTTTTTTTTTTTTTTGCTTCGGGATTTTGTCCCCTTTTTTTGTGTACAATATCAGAGCGAATACCGTGTCTCTCCTCCGCTTTATTTGTACTGTTTTCTTGTCGTGATGGTTTAGACAATGAAACCTGCCATGTTATGTCACAACCATCTATGCTTGCCCATCTCGAAAACTTCAGAAAGCTGATATTGATGTCGACCATCCTTCCGGACAAGCAAAAAAAAATCTTGATCATCAGAATATCATCATACATTTATAAACTATCATGATATTTAAATCATTATTATTGTGATCATCTCAAAATCTATATCGAGGCTTCCCGATAAGCCAACAAAATAAAATGCGGTATTTACTTTTTTTTTGTTTGTTTAACAAACAAGAAAGGTGGCAGAGTGGTTAAGACGTTCGCCTGCCAATCCAACGTGTGAAAAGTGCGTGGGTTCGAGCCCTGCTTTTCTCGCCCTTTCTTTCCCAGTTTGAATGACAAATCGAACTGAACGTCAAGTCCATCGGATGGGGACTATAAGCGAGTCAGACCGTGTGGCCTTACTGGCCCTGCGTACGTTAAAGAACCCACGGCAGTTGAAAATCGAAAAGAGCAGGGGGTTCCCCGCTGCCAAGGGGTGGCAAAATGTGATATAAATGAAGATAGCCGCCTGGTATTTCTACCAGCCCACACAAAACTTTATTAATGCTGAACAATTAAGTTAGTGGGGGGGAAAACAAGTGCAGGTTACACAATTCTCCACCCAAGCCACAAAACTTGGTCACTTACTATGGTCGTTGTGCCATCGCTCTGTACCGGTGGACCATGGAGTGATTATTGGCGGAAGCACGGAGAGAGAGAGAGAGACGAGAGTCCGAGAGAGAGGAGAGAGAGGAGAGAGCTCAAACGTTAAGGGAACAAGCACACACACCACACACACACACACACACATATACACCAACACACCCACACACACACACACACACACACACACAGAGACGAGAGATAGAAGACGGAGAGAGAGAGAGAGAGAGAGATTTGCAGAAGAAAACGCTCTCTGTTGTCTCTCTATTGCCTTCTCCTCTCTCAACCAGAGAGAGAGAGAGAGAGAGAGAGAGGGAGGGAGGGAGGGAGGGAGGGAGGGAGGGAGGGAGAACTGCCTTTCCACGAAAGAGGGAAACTGAAACTGAACCCCCCCCCCCCCCCGAGCGGGCTCTTTTGTCACCGGGTCCTTCGACACACTTATTTCTGCGTGATTTATCCCCCTTTGTACCCCACTATCACGGCTCGCTGCCCTGCTCGCCGATGGTGGTTGCATCCGCCGTGCATTTAGTCGCTCATGACGTCCCACTTATTTACACGTGTCCCTTCGTGGACGGCTCTCCGGGCTGCTGTGCTACTATAAGTCACGTTTATACACACGGGGTGCAGCGGCGGCGATGGACGGGAGTAGGGAACTGTCCCCGCCCCCTCAGGGTTCCATTTCGGAGTATTCAAGCGGGTATGTTATTTTATCACAGCGACGGTTTTGATTTTACTGAGGGGCCAAGGGAAGGAAGAATTAGATTGTGGGCAGGGGGTGGGGGGGGGGGTGTTGGGGGGGGGGCCTGGGAAAGAAACCAAAAAAGGGGAGGGAGGGGGGGGTAAGCGGAACGAGGGGTGGAAAAAAGGAGGGAGGGGGGGGGAGTAGTGGAGAGCGATGTTTGGAGGGGGGAGGGGAGGAGGGGAGGGGGGGGGCATATAGAGGGAGGGGAAAAGGGGGGGGAAGAGGAAGATGAGAAGAGCCGAGGATAGGAACAGAGGAAGGAGTGGTAGAGAGGGGGTGGAGGGAGGGCAGGGCGGGGAGAGGAAGGTAAATGTGAGAGACGAGACCAGGGTACGGTCTGAATTGGGCAACTGGGAAGTTGGTATATTCAGATTAAACTTTCGTTCAATTTTAAAATAAAGTATTTGTGTTTTGGGAACAAGCTTACCCCCTTTCATACCAGACTATAACATCCGCTGCCCTGCTCGCTCCCTATCTTCCCACCCCCCCTCCCTCTACTCTCTCCTCCTCTCGTCCCCTCCCTCCCTCCGCTCGCTCTCTCCGCTCGCTGTCCAGATACTCCGGGCTGCTCTGCTCACGTTCAGTACTTTTATATCTCGTCGACTGGCGGCATAATCGGTGAGAGGGAACTGTTCCCCTCAGTCTGACATTCTCTTTAACGCCTTTGTATGTTATTTCCCCCCCCTTTTGATTCTGGATACCGGCCGTATTTCCACTTGTTCAGCGACTGGGCATGGAGGCCCACACTCTCTGGACCAAGTGTGTAAGACAGGTTTTTAAACGAGACGGAGTGGGAGATAGGGGGTGGGGATTTCGGGGCTGTTTTGACATTATGTGAGAGTTAGCGACTCTCTTTTCCGTCTGAAGTTTGGGATCACTGGGATCCCCCCTATTCAGATTAACTTCGTTCTTTTTAAAAAAACAATGAACAAACAAAAAGTTACTGTCTGAAAAAAAAAAAGAAATCCCCCTCACCCCTTCACTCTTCCTCCCCATTACTTCCTATCACTCTCTACATCTCTTAGTAGCTCTTCTACTCCCTCGAAACGTGGCTGAGCATGTTCGACCTGTGTCTGTGCCGCCAAAATTTCACCCTTGACAGCTACTTTTAATTTCGTCGGTGCGCACAAAAATGTAAAAACAGAAAAGACTAACTTGAATTACTGGTTATAATGGTGATTGCCCCCTTCTTGATCTTCCAGATCGGTTTTTACTATTACTTGCGTAGACGACTTCAAAAGAACTGACAGGACTAGCCCCGATAAGTCAATTTGCCGACCGTTTTGCATTTCGTTTATAATTTTCTCTGTGTCTTAATTGTTTGGTATCGTTGCCTGAAGAAACAACTAAGAGGTCGACCAAAAGGTCGGGTTTTGTTCTTGTTAAGTGGTCCGTGTTTGTCCACGTGTAGCTTGATTGCGGCTTTCGCCGGCGACGGTAACATTTAACAAGCTTTGAAGAGATTTTTTGATTCCCGCCGCAAACGGCATCCCTCATTGTTCAAAACTCAATCAAATGAGTGTTTTTGGTGATACAGAATTAAACAATGAGCCCGTGGGAGTCGAGACGAAAGGGAATCGGTTTTTGTCTTGTGATTCGGGTCAAACGTTTCCTGGGGCGCGACGCTACCATGTTAGGGAAGATTGTTTAGAGGTGACCCGTGGCATCGCTACCTGGCAACTAGATCTGGCTGTCTGGAACGACCTACAAACATGAGTGCCGTGAGTCTGAGACTGTCAATGTTGAACTTACATTGGAGGTCTGCAGACTGGCCAAGACTGGATGTTTGGTCACCGCAGATGACGGCTATAGTGTCAAGTCCCTAGTGTGCAGAAGAAAGAACGGCCGAATTACGCAAAATCGAGTGTGTAGACAGCAGGAAGGGACCAGACGAATCTAAGGTACAACAGACAGTTCCGAAAAAGCTGGCATAATTGTGGGTTGCACACCGAAGGGGCCCCAGGGCGCCCAGAGAAACAGAACAGGCCATACGCGAACAATTAGAGCGTCTCGCACTAATTCACTTTAGACCACCATGTAAGCGTTTTGGAGGAGGAGCAATCATAAAATTTGAGTGGCAAAAATTAACATTAAGCAACACATAGATCAAATTTTAATACAACCGGGGACGGGGGGGACATAATAGCTCAGTTGGTTTTAGTAGGCGAGCCCCGACTCGTACTGATCCAGGATTTGCGGGTTCAGAATCTCGAAGGGCCGTTTCGGTACTAGAGGGATTTTACCCCTGGAGTTAAATTGGTTCCTACCTCCATTTGTCCCATACAGTCTTTCGAATGCGTCTCTAACCGAACCGACCGAGGTCTCCGTGTGTGAACGCACGCATAACATCTTGCCACACGTAAAAACCCATGTACCAACATTCCCATCACGAACTTTGTGGACGAGAAGGCCAGTTTGGCCGTTGGTATGGAAGACACCAAGTTAACACATAGCATGCACCTTCCCCCCGAAGATGGGTATGCGCGGCCTTAATGGCGGATAAAAACCCGGTCATACATGCCAAACCTCCAGACGAACAAAACTTATTGGGTAGGGGGATTATATTTGCCTGTCTATACAGGGGAGTGTCTGCAGGAGGATACCGAAGCCCTGCGCACGCAGAAGAGAAGAAGAACAACAAAAAAACCCCCCACTAATCATATCCATTTTTTGTTTTTTTCTTCGATTTAGGGATTGCGATGAAATCGATCAATATTTTGAAAATACGCGAGCTAACCAAAACCCCTCACCTGACCCTTACATTTGCGGGCCTTCGCACTCAGCCTGTGACCCTATCTCTGCGGGGGGGTCGCCAGCGCCAGTGGTTTTACTCAAAATAGTCCCATTCCTTTTATTTTAATGGGTCTCGCCTGCCGTAACCGTCTGGGATGTAAAGGATGAGCATAGCATATGAAAAGAAAGAGGTAAAAATAAAATCAACTTTCAGACACACCCCGACAACAAAAAAAATCACAACCAATATAATTGTACCTATCTCAAATATCTCGACAACCTTAAGTAAGGCACTGGCGCATTAATTTTTTTTTTTGGCATGCTTAGCCCCAATTCTTTCGTCCGCGAGAGCGAACAGGACTCTAACAAAGAAGAGTGGAAGGGAGTGTGTGTGTGTGTGTGTGGGGGGGGGGGGGGGGGGGGGGGGGGGGGGGGGGGGGGGGGGGGGACGAAGGGGGGGGGGGGGGGGGGGGGGGGGGGACGAATTACCTGTCCTTTCCGCTCTACTTCTTAAGTTCAGCGAAAAACACGTCTAAAATCTGTACTAGTAGATGAACTATACTGAGTCACCTCAGTTCTCAGAGTTAAGGTGAAAGTGGCTGAACAGTGAAACATGGGAGTAAATGATTGGGGGGGGCACTGAAACACGCTAATGCCCCTTTAACAACAGACCAAAACGAACTGACAGCTTATTGAGTGTCTGTCCCGGGCATGCCAGTTTCATCGTTGGCGAGAATTATCCCATGTTTGACCATGACCCCTTTTGCCAGACTTGACCCCCTCCTCACCCAGTTCAACGCCATCGCTGGTTGTATGCAGTGACCACATTAGTAAGTTCTACT